>SNQJ01S0234246.1:0-13980 GCA_010110895.2 Picea sitchensis
GTATATGTGGTGAAGCCTAAGGAAAAGGGCTATGCACAGGGATTGGAGTTTGATGTGATGGTATAACTATGTGATGCAAGGTCTGACATGGTTTATTGTAGGTTCTGACACTGTTTGTTGTAGGTTTTCATGAGTCTATATTGGATTATGTAAAGTGATGATGTAAAATAAAATCTTGGATGCATGGCACTAACTCATGAGTATGGATTGATGCATTTTTAGTTGAAGAACAATGTTGGTTATGACAGTGAAGTTATGGCACTTTGGTTATGTGATATATTTTGATGATGTATTGTAAGCTTACTTGTTGGAAAACTTGATGCATGGATGGGCTACATATTGAGACACGTGGTTGGTGAGTTGATGAGGTGATCATGTTGTACATCATTGATGATCTATAGTTGATGCATGATTGGTACATTGGTAGAGGCACCTACTAGTAGGTTGATTGGCACATATTTTATGGAGGATTTGGCATACATGTGTGAGGTTTCATCATGTTTTGGTATTGGTGCATGATTGATGTACTCGCTTGGTACGAGTGCTAATACATGGCATATGATGGATGATAGTACACCATTGGTATTACTTGATTAGCACAACAATTGTATTTGTTTGATACATGGTTATGGTACTTGGTTCCTGATGGAGACATATCATGAGTGATATGATACATTGTTTGGCATGTTGGTAGATGCACATGGTTGGCATATTGGTGGATGATACATTGTTTGGCATGTTGGTAGATGCACATGGCTGGCATATTGGTGGATGCACATGTTGGCATATTGGTAGAGGCATATGATTGATACATTCCATGGATGATATCTTTTGGCACATTGCATGATGTTGATGTACATGGTTGATGTACATAGGTGTTGTGCACGATGAGCACACATTTTTGCACATGATGTACTTGGTTGATATTTTGCTCATGATTCTTTATTTCATTGTTGACATATCTTTTGCTTCATGATGCTTGTTATGGCATGAGTTTGATGCATGAACAGGTCCAAGGATCCTTATATGGTAGCACATTGTTCATCTTGCAGAGAAGATAGGGGAGACATACCCATAGGGGGAGTCATTCTTCTTCCCATGATTCTAGGGGGAGATATTTATCAGATGCATACCTAGAAGAGAGCTCCATATTTAAAGAAAGAGCACAGAGGCATGATTCTAGGAGGAGTGATGGTCACAGGGGGAGTATGAGCGATGTATTTTCAGCATTCCATCAGAGTGATATCCCTTGTTCAAAAAGGGGAGAGATTATTCAGAGAAAGATCAAAGGCACTCAGACAGGGGGAGAATCCCCAAGGAAATTTCAAGTAGGGGGAGCAGCCCCAAGAGGAGAATGGCCCTTTTCCATTGATGTCAAAGGGGGAGAGATAGTCACATTGATGTGATTGATGATTATTGATTGGGAGAGATAATCACATTGACTATTGATGTATAGCATGCCTTATCTACATGTTGACATCAATAATTGGTAATTGGTGTTGACATCAATGCCAAAGGGGGATATTGTTGGATCATGTTGTCATTGATGCCAATGGTTTGATTGATTGATGTAAAGTGATTGATTGATGTCAAAGGATTGATTGATTGATGATTGATGTAATATAATATGTATTTTCCTTGATAAGAATGCATAGATGAAGATGGATCAATGAGTTGTCATTGAAACATGATGAAGTTGGATTGATGTGGTTTCATTGGTATATGATGCATTGTTGAAAAAATGTATAGATGACTCATTATTATATTATCATGATTGATAAGGTGCACCAATGGATGAACTCCAAAGTGGTCCCCTTATGGTGAAAGCCCTCATGGGAAGACGCTTTGCGGATTGAGTTATCCTAGAAGAATGGTTGGAGGACCCATGCTTGTATGTGGAATAATGAGATGAAGATCAATGAATTTGTTGGTGAAACTATCCTAGATGGATAGTGCTTTTCATGCCATTTCTGGTGGTATGTGGAATTTCACATAACTCCTCACGGCTTGAGAGTCACGGCCTTACGAAGTTGGAGGACCCTCACATGTTGGCTTGAAGCCCACAAGGTCAAAGAAGTCAAAGTGCTTTAAAAGAAGAAATCATTATTTAAATGATAAAGTAAAGTGACAAAGTCAAGGTGGATTATTTAAATAATAAAGAGAAGGGACAAAATCAAGAAACGGTAAAGTAAGGTGACAAAATCAAGAAGGAATATTTAAATGATAAAGTATTGGAGAACTTTCTATTTATGGAAAGTGGTTAACCCTAAAATAAGGAAAATAGGTTAAGTGACCTAGAAATGGGTTAAGTGACCTATAAATAGGTTAAGTGACCTAGAGAATGAAAGTATAAATAAGATAGCTATGGACTCTTGCAAATCATCCTTTTTGTGGATCAATGGAGAGCTTCTTGTGAGAATATCTTTTAGAGTATTGATGGAGAGCTTCTTGTGAGAGCATTTTGGTGTGGATCTCTTGAGCATGATTGAAGATCTATTCTGAGAGAGAGGAGATCGGGAGGATCTCATGGATGCATTGAAGTTTCAACAAGTCTGAGATCATGACGGCGAAATTCTCAAAATTTCAGAGAAATCCTATTTTCTGGTGCGTACACAGGATGTTTGTGTATAGGGTGCGTATACGCGAGCTATCTGTGTACAAGGTGTGTACAATATGCGGGATGTCTGTGTACATGGACCGTACAATGGATAAAATCATGGAGATTTGTGATTGAGCTGATGACAAGCTGTTGAAGACTGAAGTAGGTTCCAGATCTGCATTCTATGAGCTCAAATCTGTCACTGAGACACTGGTATGGTTACATTATTGTCTTGATGAATAGTATTGCTT
This sequence comes from Picea sitchensis, assembly GCA_010110895.2. Lineage (NCBI taxonomy): Eukaryota > Viridiplantae > Streptophyta > Pinopsida > Pinales > Pinaceae > Picea > Picea sitchensis. The sequence goes on from SNQJ01S0234246.1 coordinate 2,851, forward strand.
GTTGTGTTGTGAATGCTTAGGGAATTCTCAATATGGTTGATGTGATGTGGTTTATGTTGGTTGATGGAGTGAGCAATACTCTTATGATTCAGTTGTGATATGATTGCTATGGTATACTAGTTGCCTATACATGATTGAGTTAGCATTCATATTGATTGGTTGTGAAGCATGAGTAAGCTATTGGAGATATTGGATGTGTTGTGACTGGTTGGTGGTCAGTTTGGATAGTGAGAGACAGAAGAGAATGATAAATTGGTTGTAGAGAATCTGAGTTAATCTTGAAGGATAAACCCTAATAGCTCAGAAGGTATACGTAGGCTATTGTATACCCTGGCCGCGTACATACATGGGTTGTAGTGAGCTAGGGCATGTACACACGCGGGCTGCACTACTGACAGGTTGCGTACTTGTTGCAGATTGATATCTGTGGAGGATTGTTGCCTCATCTCAGTTGGTGCCGAGGATTTAAGCTGAGTCTTGCATTATAGAGTTGGTGCTCTTGTAGAGTTGTACTTTATTCAGTTGTTGCTGAAAAACTCCAAGGATTGTAGTCCGTAATAAAAATAAATTGTACATACATCTTGTGTTCTTTGTGTTCCTTGTGGTGATGACTTATTGATGATATATTGCTGATATATGTTGCTGATATGTGTTCACATCTAAATGGTTATAAATGACAAGAATGAGTAATGAGTAAATGTTGAATGCTAACTAATGAGTTTTGTGAAAGAGGGAAGTTTTGGGAAAAAGATCCCCAAACTCATTCACCCCCCCCTCTAAGTGTGGTAGGTGTTTCCAACAGAAACCACTAATGGGTTTTCTTTTCCGTGACAATTTATCTTTTATTTCTTAATGAAAGAAGCCATCACTAGACGAAATTGTTATTGGAGATTTCTATTGTGCTTTGAATTTGACGTAGAGTATTCTTGATATTTATTTGTTCATGGAAGGAAGGTTGTAAGAATGAGTAATTCATTGTTGTAGACTATTCTTAGGAATTGGTATTTATTCTTACTTTCTCTTGTTCAATATTTTTGTTGATATGGGTATGGAAATGTTACTTTGAACTATGTTTGTAGGTTATCCTCGTCTTGTTGTTTGTAATTTGAGGTTTATGTAAGAATATTTTGTGAACTATTTGTGGATTATTATCTTGCATTTACTCAAATAAGTACTATTCCCTCCTAGTTTTGTTCAAATAGGTTAGATGGGATATAGGACTATAGCCTACAATTTTCAGCTGCAGATTGTTCTTAGTTGGTTGTTAGTTACGCATCTTCGTTACTGATTGCATTTACTTATTTTGTCTTGTATCTGCATTTTCTTCTTTAATTAGTTTAGACACTAGCATTTTCATATTAGTTAACTACATTTTAATTTTCTAAACAATGGATCGAGCTTTAACTGGTAAAACCCTAAATAGTAATGGCTACTCAGCCATAATCCAAATGGGTTTTCCTACACCAAACAAGGGAGAGTCTAATTGGGCCTCTTTCCCGGGGTTAACCCCAATTGTTGATGTCAGTTCTTTCACCCCGTCAACATGGGTTGAGCCTGTAAATGTGATGAGGGTACAAGGGGTTTAAACCTTAGAGAATCTTCCAATAACTCTAAATATTCTATAAATTATGGGAGTGGTTATCATTTCTTAGGTCCCGAAGCTTCTAAATTTGATTTTAGGAATTATAAGCCTCCATCAGAGTTACATGGATTTAAGAAATCAACCTTGCTGTCTTTTGATGAGCCAATATCCAAAGGGGACTTTTGGTCCAAAGGCCCTTTGTTGGAGAAGGGGAGAAAACCCATTGAACCTGCCATTAAGTCTTCATGTCACTTAAGGTAAAAAATGTTATTGTTGAAGATCTAGGGTCTTTGGAAGGGGATTTATCTTTCGATCATGAATTTCTTGTTTATGATGGAAGGAAAACCTATATTTCCAAAGCAAAATTTGAAGAAAAAAATGAGGTTGGGGAGGGGAAGCAATAAACCATTTGTGGGGCCCTTAGAGTAGGAAAGATCCCTAAAAATGTTCCCTAATGATGGTTCTCTCTCTTAATTCTAGAGGGGTCGGGGGTGCCCAAAATTATCAAGCCCTAAAAAGAATGAGTGTAGTTTACAAACTTGATATTTTGCTTCTACAATAATATATGTGTGTTGGCTCTAAAGCAGTATAATTTTTGTCTTCCTTTCGGAAATAGTGGAATTTATGTTCAGTGGATGTTGAAGGGATCTTGGGAGGGTTGGTCACTGGGTGGAATGCGAACCTAATTGCAATTTCCACAAATGTGTTACATGTAGGAATATAGATATAAGTCAAATCTATAGAATTCGGGAAGGTGTACATAATCGTTAATTTGCATGGCCTTTTTGGGAAGGGCTTGGGTAATATAGGATTCTTAATAGGGACAACCTTATAGTTGGAGGGGATCTAAATCTAACCCTCAATCAGAGGGAAAATTTGGGGCGAGACAACATGAAAGGATACTCTTGCTGATTTTTTCTATTATTTCTTTGAAGCCCATAAGATGATTGATGTTGAATCTACCAAAGTAGTCCCAACCTTGACAAATGGAAGAAGATGCAAAGGAGGAATTTCCAAATGGATAAGTAGATTTCTTGTAATTGAGCCATTGATGGTAGACATAGCAAGGATTAAGTCATGGGTGGGTCAAGGAGGAGCCTCAGATTATTTACCTATTTTGCTAGAAATTGAAGTTGAAGGTAAGAAGCCCCTTGATCCCTTTAAGTTTAGTCATTTATGGTTATCTGAATAGGATTTCAAAGGGTTAGTATGTAGAAGCATTTTGAAAATAATATCGATGATTTAGCTATGAAGTAGTTCACTAATAATTTGAAAAGAGTAATTGGGGTTGTAGCTGTGAGCTACAATTTATGCCTAAAAAAATAGAAAGAGCTTAAAGAAGTGGAAGAAGGTATTTAAAGTATTTGTTATAACAATGAGGAAGGGGTTCTTATTTTAGGAGGAATTCAAGTCTCTCAAGGAATTTGAAGGAAAAAAGAAAGTTGTACTTGATAAGGAAGAAACATAATGGAGGCTTAAAAGTAGAGATTTATCGGTTTCTTAGGGTGACATGAATACTAAATTTGTTCATAAGTATGCAAGTCATTGGAGAAACATGAATAAAATTTAAGAGATTAGTAAACTAGATGATTCTAGAGTCAAATCCTTTTAGGAAATAACACAAGTGAGAAAGCAACACTTTAAGTTCAAGCAACATTTTAAAATTTTGTTCAAAGATACAAAGACATCCAGCATTGGTGAAATATTTAAAATTACAAGATTATTTCCTAGACTTATTGATGAGGATATGAATGTAGATATAAATGCTAAAGTGACTAAGGATGAGATAAAATCTAGGTTAAACTCCTTCAAAAGAGTTAAAAGCCTTGGGATTTATGGTTGGATTGTAAGATTCTATTTAGTTTTTTTTGGGTGGGAGATGATCTCATAAGGTTGGTTGAGGAATATAGAAGTTCAAGGAAGGTCTTAGGTGCCATCAAATCAACCTTTATAACTCCCATTCCAAAAGGTCAAGAGCCTTCAACCTTTAATGATTCTAGGCCTATATCATTATGCAATTTGGTCAATAAATTTCTCTTTAAAATCATTTCTAAAAGATTGAAAGGAATTGTTTATGGTGTAATTTCGGAAGAACAATTTATGTTTCTAATCCATAGAGAAATCCATAATGTCGTGGGATTACCTGGGGAAGGACTGCACTTAATTAAAACCCATAAACTTCTTGTTATTATGATGAAACTAGAATTTGCAAAAGCACGTGACAAAGCGAATTGGTTATACATTATATTGTTATTGCTCAAGCTTGAAATGAATTTGCAGATTGTAGGATGGATTATGGGGTGTCTCACATTATCTTTCTTTGCAGTTTGCTCAAGCTTGAAATGAATTTGCAGATTGTAGGATGGATTATGGGTTGTCTCACATTATTTTTCTTTGCAGTTATATGACAAGCTCTTTATCACCTTTTTTCTTTTTATTAATAGTTAAAGGCTTGAGTATGTTGCTCAAAGTTGTTAGGAGAAGAAAATTAGTAAAAAGAAGAAAAAATTAAAATTTAGTGGTCATCTCTCATTTGCTCTTTGTTGATGACATAATGATTTTTGGAAATGAATCTTTAAAGGAGATCATAAGAATAAAGGGGATTCTTGAAATCTACTTTAAAGCTACATGAATTGAGATTAACATAAGGAAGTCTTCTATGTTGTTTAATGCCTTGACTAAAGGACAAAAAGTCCAAATTGCAAATATATTTCCAATGCATGAGGTAGAGTTATATAAAAGTATTAAGTAGTCAAGTTTTATTTTAAAACTTAGTGACTACGAATGCGAAGGTTGGATTGGTTGTACAATAAAATAGAAGCTATAATTTCTACATGGATTAATAGGTGATTGCCAATGGGTGGTAGATTAGTATTGGTCAAGGCTGTTTTGGAGGGTATTCTTGTTATTAAATGTCAATTGTTTACATTCTAAAAGGAATCCTTAACAAAATCAAGACAAAATGCTTCAGTTTCTTTTGGATAGGTAAAGGGGAGAAGGAAGGACTCCATATAGTAAAATGGACAAAAGTGTCAAATGTGAAGGAAGCAAGTGGCTGGGCCTTAAAGAACATTCACATTTTCATCATGGCATTAGCATAATTTTTTTTTGTGGATGCTAGTCTACAATGAAGGTCTTTAGGGGAAGTTAATGAAATCAAAATATTTGAGAAGGATTTCCATGGAAGATTGGTTCAAACATGAAAGGAGAAATTCTCATGGAGCTTTTATAGTTTAAAAAGCATTGGTAAGGAATTTCCCACTAATTGGAAAGTGAGCATCTTGGAAGATAGGGAGGGGGAACAAAGAGTGAATATGTGAAGACCCCTAGATTAGATGAAAAGGTAATTACATGTTATTTGAATCCTTATTATCATATCTTCATCACATGGGGATTTTCTCACCAGAAGATGCAACATCAAATGATGGAAGGAATGTATGGTATTAGGGTTGGAAACATGCAAAGAACTTGGATCTAAAGGGAGTTATTGGTGAGGAGTGGAAACAATTTGTAAAAGTTTTAAATTATGTTCCATAACACTGAATGATAGAGAAGATTTAATCAAGTGATCTAAGAACTAAGGGTCTGGAGAGTACATTGCAAAGCCAATTTATTCAACTAACATGGAATAAGGTTAGGTAGATGAAAGAATATGGCAGTGGAAGATAGTTTGAAAGTTAGCAAGCCCTCTAAAGGCTAAAATTTGTCTATGGCCAACTTTAGATAACAATATTTTTTCTTGGAATAATTGCCAAAAAATAAACATGTAAGGCCTTGGGAAATGTATCCTGTGGGAGAGATATGAGGAAATAATGGATCACTTATTTTGTTCATTGTTTATTTTCTATATTTGTTTGGATTGAAATTCTGCAGATTTCAAGTGCAAAGAATAAATGGGAATAAAGGACTCTGGTGGATTGTTTCCATTCATGGATAGTTGAAAACTTTGAAAAAACTTTTAGGGATTCACCTTGCTTTGTGGTTTATTTTTATCTAGGAACAAAATGATTTTTCAAGGCTTAGAGTTGAGACCAGCTCATGTTTCAGAAAATCAAGTGTGCATGTGAAGGTAGGCGGGTTTCTAAAAAAGAAAAACCTGCTAGAACTCTAAAGGACCCTATCATTGACTTTGGAAAGGCTTGAGGATTCTTTGATGGAGCTTGTTAGGGACATCCATGGTAGTATGAGGTTAGTGTTATCCTTTATCTTGACTAATATAACTATTTCCATTTGAAGTTAACAGTTGGGCAAGGCACAAATAAGAGAGCAAAGCTTTATGAAATGTGGCTCCTTTTGAAGACATCAATAGAAAAACGATTATCAAAGTTACAAGTCTTTATAGATTCTAAATTAATGGTGGATTGATAATATGCTTCTTGATCCTATCATGAATCATTTTTTGGAAGTAAAGAGGAATTTTGAAGACATTTCATGTACTCATGTTTATAGAGAGTTCAATACAATAACAAATCAATTATTTAAGGAAGATCTTATTTTGTAACATGGGCTCTTATCCAAACATGAGTTCAGAGGAGGGACTTGTAATATACCAAAATACAATTGACAATTAGTTGTAAATAGTTAATCAAATAATGTGTAAATGTATATAAGTGAATAGTCACATGTCTTTATTAATTTCTTATATAAAATACTGGTCATTTTCCATTGTAATTCATACTTGGAATAATAAAATATATACTATTATATTTAGGTTCCCTCCAAGTTGATATTAGAGTAGGAATTATGTTTCTCAAATTCCAATCTATGCACAGTGTGGTGATTGGTTGTTGGTGGTTCAATTCACACATTGCTTGTGTCAGGTGACTCGTTTGCAGAGTAAGTACTCAACCCCGAGTCTCCATTGCATGGATTGCGGGTTGGCTTGCACATGAGTACGATTTGAAAGAGTAATAGTTGATTGAAATACTCACCTCAATGCAATGACCTCCCATTAAAACCTGTACTTGAAACCTGGTGAATTTATACGAGACGTCTCACAAACATGAGAAATTAAAAAACATCAAGGAAGATTGTGAGCTCAAACACTCTTGCCACCTCAAAATAGAATTATGACATCAAAGAGGTGATGGATGTATTGTCCAAAAAAATCGATGACCTAACCACAATGATCTCCAAAATAATAGATAGGGTGGATGTAAAAATCAATAATATGGATCTCGAAATAAAGGATTGGGGTAGGAACCATGACAAGCTCAAATCAATGAAAAATGGGAATGGAGGAGTAGGTATCCCATACTCCCACTCTTATGTTCTACCTCCACTACAATCATCCAATATGGGCACCTTTAACAGATTCAAGCACAAGCTAAAAACTGTCTTGTCGAGATTTGATAGAGAGGATAATAAAGAGGGTACAAGATAGATAAATAAACTTAAATTCTATTTCGAGATGCATTAGATGCATGACTATGAAGAGAGAATTAATTTTACGTCCCTGCACCTAGAGAGAGTGGCCTATGACTGGTCCCTATGGTGGTTGTCTAAATCACGAATACTAGCGAGAGACCAAGATATATTTCAAAAAACAAATCAAAATATTTCAGGATATAGAAGATAATGAAGTCTACACAAAACTCACTCGTTTACAACAATTTGGTTCAATGGAGGAATATTTTTTTGATTTACATGTGTTAGCTACTTGTGTGCTAGACCTATCTGATGACTACCTCATACAAATCACCTTGTGATGTTTGAAAGAGAATATAAGGAACAAACTCAAATTGATAGATATTAAAGATGTAGAACAAGCAAGTCAAAAAACTGAAATTGCCGAAGAAAAACTAATGTTCTATCAATAACTGTATTGGTCCTATTATGAAAAACCAAGATCAAAATAAATTCCCTTAAACAATAGGATTTTTCCATTAGACAAAAATAATGTCAAAAAATTGTGTTTTAAATGTCATATACCTAATTGAAGCCCAAGCCACAAATGAAAAGAAAAAAATTCTACATGTGTAAAGTATATAAGATCGATAACGAAAAAGAGGAAGAAGCAACTGATATATCTTCATTTGATGCAAAAACATAGGATTCTAGTGGGGAATCCAAAAGCATTGGGAAATCTAGCAATCAAAATACAATCCCATCACTCCTAGTCATCACAATGATGAGTATTTATCAACCCCAAATTCTTAAATTTTTTGGTTACAATAAGAAAATAAGAGTAATGATAATTATAGATAGTCACAATTCACATAATTTTATAGACAGTGGAGTAGAAAAACAATTAAATTTTCTCATCTACCCTATGTTTGACTTTCAAGTCACAATACTCAAGGATAAAACTACTCCACGTGATGGGAAATTCCATAAGGTATAGTTGTCTATTAATTATTACAACTTAAAGTATCATATGCATGCCATGGTAAGTGAGGGTGTAGACGTGGTCTTAGTAGCCCAATGGTTGGCCATGCTTGGTATGGTGGGGTTAAATTTACAAAAACGATTCGTAAGATTTTTTAAAAACAATAAAAAAATACAAGTTTCATGCAATCAAGAGCCCACACCCTCAAATAGTTTCATCCAACATAATGGAGAAAATGATTAATAAAGGAGCCTAAGCTTATCTTTTACACGATTATTCAATGGAGGGAGCTTCTACTGAAATAGATGATCCAAAAGGACTAGATAATATTCTTGGGAAATATAGTACCGTTTTTCAAGACCTACCTCATGGTCTTCCTCGAGTATGATCCAAAGATCACATTGTATAATTCATCCTTGTATTAGCCCCAATTAGAAGAAAATATTACAAGCAATCTCACAGAGATAAATCATAAATTGAACACACGGTTCAAGAATTATTGGATTGTGGCATTATAACCTGAAGCAAGAGACCATTTTCAATACCAATTATAATCATAATAAAAAAGGATGGGTCCTATAGACTCTATATCAATTATTAATAATTAAACCAAATTACCATTAAAGATAAGTTTCCCGTTCCGTCTGTCAATTGGGTTTAGCTTGTGTGGAATGATTGTTAACCTCCCCACCCAGGTTCTATTCACATAAGTGACATGTTGTGCTCTTAATGAGTATATTATTGTAATGGATTTGAGACTTGTTATTGACTAGACTTGTGCCTTGAAGATTCCAGGGTTTACCCCGGGTACCATCCTCGAAATGAGGGGAAGTACTTGGGGGTTCTCCCCGTGTGTGTAACCTAGAAAAGAAAATTTTACCATTCCATCTGTGGATGAACTATTAAATGAGCTTCACGATGATAAGTATTTCTCCAAGCTTGGTCTAAAATCAAGCTATTACCAAATAAGAATACAAGAAGAGGACATCCGAAAAACTACTTTCTGTACCCATGAAGGTCTATATGAATTTTGTAGAAGTTTGTACTTGTGTTCTTTGACAATATACTAGTTTACAATAAAAGTTAGAGGTTGCACCTCAATCAAGTAGAGACAATGTTGAAACTACAAGAAGAAAATAAGTTCTATGCAAACAAATCAAAATGCAATTTTGGAAGGGAAGAGGTAAATTTTTTGGGTCATGTCGTATCAATAGAAGGAATTAAGGTTGACCCAAAGAAGATTGTGGTGATTACTGATTGGCCTAGTCCCAAAACAATGACATTGTTACAGGATTCCCAGGTCTTACAGGGTGTTACAAAAGATTTGTAAAAAAATATGCAAAGATTGTTGCTTTCCTAACAACGTTGTTGAAAAAAATGCCTTTAGATGGGATGATGAAATTGAAGCCTGTTTTAAGAGGATGAAGAGTTTAATGACTTCCACTTATGTTTTGGCTATCCTCAACTTCACAAAACCATTTGGTTCTTGAATGTGACACTTCAGGAATAGGGATAAGAGTTGTGCTTATGCAATATAATCACCCCATTGCTTTCAAGAGTTGGAGATTATAACCAAGGGAGCAAAAAAAGTCTACATATGAGAAGAAAATGTTGGCAATCATTCATGCCTAGTAAAATGGAAATAATACATTTTGGGAGCCAAATTTATGCTCAAAATAAGCCAAAATAGCTTGAAATAATTCCTAAACTAGAGGAGACTATTATTAGAACAACAAAATTGGGTAAGAAAAATACAAGTTTTTGACTTTGAGATACTTTATAAGAAGGACAATGAAAATATGGTTATCGATGGCTTATTAAGGAAAGACAAAGGTGATGCTACTCTATGCTCTATTTTAGTAGTCATTCCTGAATGGATCTTGAATGTTGAAGGAAAGTATGTGAAAAGTCTAGAGATAAGGAAGTTAATCGAGGAGATTGAAAGCAACAATGCTATGAGCTCAAGATTTACTTGGGAGAATGCTATACTTTGGTACAAAGGAAGAATATATTTACCCAACCTTTCCAAATTCAAAATCCAAATCTTAAAAGAGAATCTTGATTCCATGACTACATGCCATGTTGGATTTTTCAAAACATACTACAATGTCCAACAATCCTTCTTCTCAAAATGAATCAAGGCTAACATCTAAAAATATGTGGTGGAGTGCGACACCTATCAACGCCAAAAGTTTGAATCAATTGCACCTTCGAGTCTCCTTCAACTAGGATTTCATATTCTATATAAAAAATGGATGGAATCATCTATGGATTTTATCAGACAACATATTTGCAATCATATACCAATTTACCAAATATGCTCACTTCATTGGAGTACCATCAAAAGCTAAAGCCAGTCAAATCACCAATAGTTATGTGAAAAATATCTATAGGATCCAAGGGTTTCCAAAAGTCATCATTAACAATATGTTGGGTATGTGTTAGATTCTTTGCATGACTAGACCTAGTGTTTGCGTTGTGCCAGGTGTGTAGGGGAGTCATAGGGGAGTTTGCAAGGAGGCAACGCCCCCAAATTTTATTTTTTTAATGTTTTTTGCGTCCGTTTTTAGTGGTTTTTCAGCACATGGTTTTCACCGATGGTTTTCTAATTCTGGTTAAGGAATTAGGGTTGTTGACTAATCTAGGGCAATGGATTAGGGGTTTTTGATGCCGCAATATTCTATAAATATATAATATTGTCAATGATCTAGGATCTTTTATTCGATGACTATAACATGAATTGCATTAAAGAGCATAAACAAAGCTTATGTGCAACATAAATGAAGAAGAAATACACATGGAAAAATAACAAGAAGGACAATGACAAACGGATTGATAACAAAGTTCATCCCAACAATGGACCATGTCTCCAGGCCCACTTCAAAGTGGAGAGGCCTTTATATTATCTCAACAAAAATTGGCATAAATACATGGATATACCTCAAATCTGAAAAAGGCCCTAAAAATCTGTTGTCCGGATGCAAATTCTAACTGCACCAATGGAATTGTGGTGAGAAATCATGCAAAAATGACTGTCAAATCGTCAAATTTTGTCACTGTCACTCCCAAGCCCCTCCTGGGCTCTCCCTCATTTTGCGTGCCACTGCAGCCTACATTAATTGCTCCTCCTACATAAAATTGCATGCCCCAGAAGTGGGCGTGGACCTCCCCTATTGCATGGCAATAGACTAGGTTTAAAAATATTCTTGTGGTTGGACTT
>SNQJ01S0234248.1:0-13980 GCA_010110895.2 Picea sitchensis
GTAAATGTTATGCTCCAACGACAATGTTGTGCATAATAATGAATCCAAGGTGATGTAACTACATAAGGAAAGTCCACACCACTCCATCATAAGCCTCCACAGACTCCATCTATCCTCCAAAGAAACGTACTCCATTGAATCAACTACCCTTTCCAATAACATTTTCAAAGCCACAGGGATCCTCAAGCCATTCTATAATTCCCTGAATAGGAAATCAAGTTGTTACAGGTCAACTAGGACTTGAATCCCTCCTCCATGATGCACAATGTTCCACATCCCCTATAATGTGCTCTCTAAACAAGTGGCTCCTTTATAAGGCCTCAATGAAGGGTGTCCACCAAAATACCAAGACATCTTCCAACGCTCAAGGGAAGAAAGTTGAGCCTACAATCAACTGAGGTCAAGCATCCACTGAGAAACCTATCTCTACTTTTCATATCCATCATAGGCCATCTCTCATGCTACAATCCATCTCGAACCATCTAGAGGTTGAACATACACCATGTACCACAAATCTCATGAAGCACCCCCAAACATGGTGTAAATACTTAAAATCCAAAGACTTCGAGAGAGAGAAAGAGGAAGTGTGTGACCAGCTTATCTTAGTCACATCTCAACACAAGAGTGAATACAAGCGAAAGTGACTAAATATGTTGTGGAGAGGTTGTCCTTCCTCTCTTTATATGTGATTTAAGCGGGGCCAACAATACTATGTGGGCTTAACTCCCTTACAAGCAACCTACATGAGCCCCTTTAAGACACACAAGTAACATTTGCATTCTAGAGTGTAAATGTTATGCTCCAACGACAATGTTGTGCATAATAATGAATCCAAGGTGATGTAACTACATAAGGAAAGTCCACACCACTCCATCATGAGTCTCCATGGACTCCATCTATCCTCCAAAGAAACGTACTCCATTGAATCAAATACCCTTTCCAATAACATTTTCAAAGCCACAGGGATCCTCAAGCCATTCTATAATTCCCTGAATAGGAAATCAAGTTGTTACAAACAACTAAGGCTTGAAGCCATCGTCTATGATGCACAATGCTCCACATCCCTTGTAGGATGCTCTCTAAACAAGTGGCTCTCTTTATAAGTACCTCACAATGAAGGGGTGTCCACCTGTAAATACCAAGACATCTCTCCAACGCCTAAGGGAAGAAAGTTGAGCCTACAATCAACTGAGGTCAACATCCACTGAGAAACCTATCTCTACTTTTCATATCCATCATAGGCCATCTCTCATGCTACAATCCACCTCTCAATCCATCTAGGGGTTGAACATACATCATGTACCACAAATCTCATGAAGCACCCCAAACATGGTGTGTATTTCTTCAAAGTAACACAAAACCTAGCACCTCCTCTTTATGAGGAAATTGTTTACACCGACACCTATCAACTCCCTTTGCAACTCCATCAAACCTATTATCTGTGAATTAGTAATATTTGTGGTCTTATAATCAACCACTATCAATTGCAACAAATTTTTCAACCATGCCATCACAACATATCAATCATCCCATGACAACACTGACCATCTCTCTCAATATGAAGGAATATATCCCTAGAGAAAAAAACAGCTTGCCAAACTCCATCATCCTCCAAGTCAACATCAAGAGCCAACATCAACAGACACCACATCATGAACTCTCCAAGTAATCCTGCAGAGACAATCATGTACCCATACAAGATCAAGTTGAACCTAGAATACAAAGCTCGTGGTACCATCATCAAACCATATGAAGGTCAACATCACCCCTTTCAACATAAGCATATATAATCCCTCTCATGTACCTAAAATCTAAGGAAACTAAATTGACCTGAACTAGTTCAACTCCCCCATCTCAAAAGAATCCATAAGTAAGAGTATCACCAAGGGAAACTCCCTCTATCAGAAAGAATCTAGAATATGTATTGTCTTTGTACTCCATAATACTCACATCCATTGCAAATCTAGAATCAATCTCAAAGAGGGATCACACATCTCCTCCAATGAACAAATGGAACTCATAGGGAAGGAAAACACCAATGTTGCATGACTATCATATCTCCTAAAAGGTAAACTCGCTCTCACCGATGATCTAGGCACTTCAACTTGTTCTCGAGCCTCCTGGAATGTCTGATTAAGCCATATTGGTATCTTGCATGTTGGGGTGGAAGGTGAGGGTGTATTTGATCCCAACCTCACCTCATCCTCGCCTAAATATGGATAATCATGAGCCTCGAGCTCAATGTTCGGAACAACAGCTTCCTCGCTTATTTGATCACTCAAGGAAGAGAACTAAATATCTATCATCAAACTTCACATATCTACTTACCACAATCTTCCTCTAAGATATAATATAGATGTTGTAAGAATTGGAAGTGTCACTTTGTCCAACAAAGATGCCTTTCATATTGGAGGATTCCAATTTTGTCCTCTTCTCCTCCGCCACATGAATATAAATAGGACTACCAAACACACAAAGATGAGATAAATATAGTTTCACACCATTAAATTCCTCCTTCGGTGTCACGTCCCTCAAGATCTTTTGAGGACACCAGTTCAAGGTATACACAGTTTTATTACAAGCCTTATCGCAATAACTTGTGGGAAAATCCATTCCATGGGTTAGAGACTTAGCAATCTCAATGATTGATCAATACTTCCTCTTAGCGACCCCATTATTTTTTGGGTTGTGAGACACATTAAGATCCCTTTTGATACCCACTTCCCTACATAAAGAATCAAATTTTACGGAGGTATACTCTCCTCCATTATCCTATTGATATTTATTCATTTTTTATTTTCAACCAAGGATTTGAATTCTTGAACTTGTTGAATACATCATCCTTAGTCTTCAAAAATATATCTGATTTGTTATGAACTAATGCCTTGAGAATGAAAAAATTCAGCTCGAATACAATGCACTTCGAGTAAAAACATCTTTTACAATATATCCAATTTAGAAGACAAGATAAGATGATGTTGAGACTAGGTCTCCTTTATATATATATATATATATGAGACAAGGTAGACTAATTATAAGAAAGGTACAAATGAAAGGTCAAACTACTAATATAACAAATAAACCAATATTGAATGCTTACTAGGGATTTCACATAGGGGCCCAAAGGCCTTAACATAGCCCCTCTCTTTAAAATATTATTTTTTCCTTCAAAGCTTGTAATCACAACCCGCCATTTTCCCATGTAGCTTCTTCTAGGAGGCATATTCTTCCACTTGATAAGGTACCCCATAATGGTTCTATTCCAAAGAGATAAAGAACATTGATCTATAACTTTTCCTAGTTCGAATCAACTTCCCTCTTCATCTAATTCTAGAAGTTCTATTTGAATTGGCATAGCTTGTCCCAAAACCTTTTTTAGGAAAGATACATGAAAGACATTATAAATGGGAGAAGGAAAATCCAACTCACACGCCACTTGTCCAACCCTATGAATAATCTTGTAGGGTCCATAAAATTCCTTTTGGAGTTAATTTATGATTCTTCTTTTGATTTAGTGTGGATTGCTTATAAGGTTGTAGTCTCAAAATAAAATCTGCTAATCACCCCTCAAATTGGTTCTTCTACCATGTTGATATGTTTGTTGTTCATCATGTTTTGCGCTATTTGAAGATTTTCCTTGAGAATTGTCAAAGTTTCTTTAGTATTCTCCATGTGTGACTCTATTTCATGTACTTTTTACTAGTCCTGAAAAAAATATGAGATACTAGGAGTTGGATATCCATAAAGTTCCTCAAATGGGGACATTTTAGTAGATGTGATAGGTAGTATTGTACCACCATTATGCCAAAGGAATCCATTTCATCCATTAAGATTGCTTGCAAAAGAATAACATCATAGGTAACCCTCTAAAAATTTGTTAACTATTTATGTGATCCAGGTGGATAAGCAGGCCACCCACCTATTCCACTAGCTCCACATAAAGTTTCCATCTCTAAGGTTCATCTTGGCATTTTTTCTAGTTTTTTGGTTTTTAAACTTTCAGTAGCCATTTTGAGGCCCTAAACAACATTTTTGGGTCCCTCCACAGTCACACTATCGCTAGAAGATTAGAGTGTAAATCTAAATAATTTGTAGTCCCCGAGGACCTTTCCTGCCCAATGATATCGTATGCCTAAAATGGATATCGTATAAAAGTTACGACCCCAAGAATTTTATGTACCAACTTACCCAAAAGGAGCCCACATGACTCTTTGGCTGTGCCTTTACCTCTAGGGTTAGCTCTTTGGATTTCTAGGGTTTTGCATTCATTTTGACATAAAAGGATTTTGGAGCCCCATTGTACTCATATTCTTAATGAGGTAATTGCCATATCTCTTCTCATGTGAGATAAGTTTCCACCATTTGGCAAGCCCGCTTCAAATCAGATTTTGCATAATTCTTGGCATATTTATTTAATAGATGTCAAGTTTTATTGTATCTCTATTATTATCTATCATAGACCCCTAAGGCTAATATTATAATATATGTGTTTTCATTTCGTTCCACCCATAAATACAGATCAATGGTAATTATAGCGTCTTCCTATTACATTTTTAGTGCATGTCACCAACAATGTTAGGGTATAGAGGAGTTGGGTCTCAGCTTGTTTCTCTGAGGAAAAAATATCTCTCTGCAAAACCTTCCATGGAAGGAGAAAATAAATATGACCTGACAGGAGATCCTTTCAAAAATGCTGCTCTGAGGGAAGCCTCATGCTATAGAGGAACGAGATGAAGGATAGCTTTGCACAAATCCTTTGATGATTGTCGACAACAATGGAGGAGCCACCCTTCAAGGCACAACAATGATCAATTTTGATATTCCTATATTCAAGTTCAAATAGATGTGAATGTTGGATATAAAAGGTTAAACATTCTAGAAGGGTAATTTTATGTCCAAAAATTTTTCGATAGAGAAGATTACATTTGTATTCCTGCTACGCTCCCCATGTCAAAGACTGTGGAGACATCTCTATGAGAAAAAGGAAAAAATGGATCTACATTGTTTGTAGTTGCACCACTTCTTGGCATCTTGTGCACGCCATTAAAGGACAATACTACCCTGTTGTAAGTTTTGACGACTTGTATAAGATGAACCACACTACAGAAGGAAAGGGACCAAATAGTGCTGTGAAGTTCCTCACTCACTCATCTTCCATACCTTGCACACCCAAAGATAGGTATCAAAGACTCTACATGACATATGGTGCTAAAGTACCATGGTAGCCTACATAGATACATCCAAACATAAATGAGGTATGGACATTTCCCTGGGCCCTTGTTCGGGCTCTATTGATATGCTATCAAAATCAAGCATAATATTAAATAGAAGACGCGACAGTTTTTGTATACAAACCCCTCATTGCAGAAGCAAAGAAAAGGTGGCCCCAACCCAAAAAAAGGGGAGTAAGGATGGTAGCCCTCGTGACAACCAAATCTTAAAATTGCAAACCAAAAGGAAAACATGAAGACAAAGAAAGATAAAGTGAAATGGTGTGAGTTCCATAAGATCCCATAGAATAATTGTGTTGAATGCCTCTCAAAGAAGTTATTGGTGGCCTAGGTGAAATCCTTTGACTAGATGCGTAGTCTCACTCCTAGAGTCAACTGTAGTGGTAGACATATCATTGATGTAGAACCCAGTGTCATCAAGTGTTACCACCACCAAGGTCCAACCTAACGAACTCCGATGGAACCAGAGGAGCACCTCTTTCATTCACACAGACATGTGGGTGAAGGGATCTGCTTCACTTCATTGTTGATAGAAGTAGCCAAAAAAAAACATCATCTCAGCAGAGGCTCCAAGCAGTTAGATATTCCTACATCACCACACCCACAGTCGTACACCACTGGACATTTGGTCTACCAGGGAGTGATCTTCGCTTCAGCCAACAGTGTCACATGGCCTATGGAATCAAGCCCTTCAAAGACGAGAGGGGGATTCTAAGGGATGTCACTTCACCTTTGAAGTTTGTCTAGACCTCAGAGTATTATTATTACTTTGGGAATGAGATTATACAGGATACCAGAGTTAGTCCCATCTACCACCATTTCCTTTGATCTTTCCAAGCAATGTAGGAATCTCATATCTGTGATCGAGAATTTTTTCTTCTTCGTGACTCACTCTCAAAGTGAATAGAAGGTTGCTCTACATCCATGGCCTCCACGATAGGTTTCTCCATGCAGCAGAAGAAGTTGGATAAGGTTGTGGAAGAATACAAATACATATTCTCCTCACCCATTAAGGTACCTCTATTAATCAAGTCAAAGTCAAGAACCCAATCGATCCTCCCCAACGTGATTTCTACCGAATGGGCCACCTATTTCTTCTCTCTCTGGCCATAAAATGAAGAAGTCAAGTGCCATATCCAAGAGATGTTTGAAAAGGGGAACATCCAACCAACCTCATCACCTTCTGGAAGCCCAATCATGCTTCAGGCATAAGAAAATATGGGTCGCGGGCGAATGCATTCTCTGATTACCAAGACCTAAATAAAATCACATTTAGAAATGGGTACCCACCCCCGAATTGACGAGACTTGACCAGATCAAGGGGAAAAAATACTTCAATAATATTTTATATCCCAAGTACGGCTACCAATAGAGCAGATGGATGTATGGAAGACCGTGATTCAAGTCCAAAGAAGGTCTTTTGAATGGTTGGTCATGCCCTTTGGCTTAAGAAATTCTTCAAGAACTTTCATGAGGATGATGGATGAGTATCTTGTGTACTTTCTCTCACCAAGTATTTTGGGGTAGTGTATTTGGATGACATCCTCATCTTCACACTGGGTAGGAACACTAGGTACATTCAAGAGGTTTTAACACTCCCACATACAACACCACAAGATATATGAAAAATTTGGAAAAATTATCCTTTAACATCGACTGGTCCAATACTCAGGCTACATTGTTGATGAGCATGGGGTGCATGTCCATCCAACCAAAATATAGGTCATCCATGATAGACCTGGGCTCTCTAACACACTCACCTAACTCCAAGCTTCTTTACCCTAAGCTAATTTCTATCGATGTTTCATGTTTGGATTCTCCCACATTTCATGGTCCTCCTAGCCAATGCTTCCACTATTCATAGGCCTCATCCAAGGGACTGTGGGTGGTGGAAAGGAAAATTCATGTGGTTCCAATCGCAACAAATCTGCTTGAGGATTTGAAGTTAAGCTTGTGCTCAAACCAGCTCTCACCATCCTAACTGCAACAACCGCTTGAGATTGATATAGATGCTTTATATTACGCTAGGGTAATAGCTCTCACTCATAATGGACATCTCATGGCCTATCATATAGTGATAATTATCGAGAAGGTCCGTAGGGTACCCCATCACGACAAATAAATATACTCCACAGGCCAAGCATGTCACTAAAGGGAGGCATTACATTATCTAAGGAGATATTCATACACATTGATCATAAGTCTCTCATACCATATGCAAACACAAAGCAAAAATTGAAGAATGAGCTCCATCATAAGTGTGGTCTCACATAATTGAAACAATTCCATCTCAACATCGAAAGTATGATATAGGAGAACAAACCGCTATTGATTGCCTCCCATCCACCTCCGCCTACACTAACTTACGTTGTTACACTCCCTCGCTGTAACATTAGAGACCTCCGATGGCCCCAACTCTATGAAAAGATCATGATCACACTACCTACCATATATGTTCCTCTGCAAGACATTAAACACATATTCTACTGATTATGATGGGTTGTTCCATCTCGGGCCAAGTATCTCTCTGTTATCCAAGAGAGAGTGAAAAGATGATTTGGGAATTTCACCACAGTTGGTTGGTAAGACACTTCAGAGTCGAGAAGACAGTGGTTAAACAACATTCTAATA
Organism: Picea sitchensis; assembly: GCA_010110895.2. Lineage (NCBI taxonomy): Eukaryota > Viridiplantae > Streptophyta > Pinopsida > Pinales > Pinaceae > Picea > Picea sitchensis. The sequence goes on from SNQJ01S0234248.1 coordinate 7,863, forward strand.
TCAAACTCATAGGATGTTAGCAAGTATATCGTCCCTGCACATCATACTCCATTGCCAAATTGGCCATTAAGAAAAAAAGAATGTACAATTTCTTTAAGCTCTTACTCCCCGACGGTCCCCGGAATCATCTCAATGGACTATGGTTTGGCCTTCCTTCAACTAAGAAGGGAAATGACTATGTTTTCCTAGTCGTTGAACAATTTTCCAAGATGGTGATTATGGTCACCCTCGAAGAAGATCATCAAAACAAAGGCCACTACCAAGATCTCTTTGAACGAGTGTGTAAGGGTACATTTTGATTCACAAAGAATCATCTCGACTGGGATGGCTCTGCCCCAACACATATGGCCTTCCATCCTATGGTCACAACTAGACACCAATCTCACCAAATCTACAACCTTCCACCCTAAAATGGACCAGGTTGTCAACATGATGATCATGAATATTTTGTTCATGTACAATTACAAGAATACGCAAACATGGGATGAGAGTCTTCCTATGTCCATGAGGTTACAACAGAGCCATACATAGCTCAATCCACCACCTCTTTTAATATGGGGTTAGGATTTCAAACTATTGTCCCATGCATACTTGCACTACCCCTTTCATGCTTACATAATCATCATTTCCACAAAATGAAGCTGAAAAATCCACCATGTTCATTGAACGAATCCAACATCTGGGCTAACTGGTTCATGATATTTCTTAGAAGTCCAATGCCAAGTACAAGCAAAAGTGCTATCTACACTGGGTGTCATACAAGTTTTAGGTGGGAGATAAAGCTTGGTTGCACTTGCGTAAAGAATTCCTTACATGACCCCATCGGAAAATTCATCAACTCCACTATGGACCTTATATCATCACCAAGTTTGTGGGTCACAATTCTTTTGAACTCAACATCACCCCTTTCCTTGGCCTGCACCAAATATTCAATGTGGACCTCTTTCAACCATACTTTCCACCACATTATTGACACCTCGTGAGGTATCGTAATCAATCAATAATCAGGACAGTAGAGCTCAACAATGACTACATGGAAAAAGAATCCACTGACCATATAGTGTATACACAGGTCAAGAACTTACAACATAACTTTATCGTGTTTTCAAATCAGGGTAGCACATTCACCAAGGAAAGTGGCTCACCTGTGGGCCAAATTCAATATAAATTTCTTCATCTGATGGGGAACTCAACGCACGGAGAGACCATTCCTAGTTGGGAGAGGATTGATCCAGTGGATAATGAAGTACACCCACCTATTCCAAATATATCACATATAGATTTCATCTGCAAATAATTTTCATCTTGAATCTTTTTACAACTTTCACTCCTAAATTTCTGGCCATTTTGAGACCCCTAAACGCTTTTGGCCTACCATATCACAATGCTAGACGGTCGAGTGTAAGATGGCATAATGTGTATTCCCAAATATACCTTTCTAATGGATATAGTAACCTAAAATGACATAAGATGTAAAAGTTATGGACCCTGTGAATTTGTTTAAAATTCAACATTAACAAGGCCCACATGAATTTTAGCTTCATCTCCTAGGGTTAGGTTTCTTTTGGATGGTTAGGTTTGAAATCACCCTTGTGTAAAAAGGATTTTGAGCTCCCCATTGTACCTATATATTCTCATTTAATGAGCATAGTTTCACATACATCTTCTCATAGATAATTCCACCACCATCTCTAGCAAGCTTCAAATCAGATTTTACGCTTCAACATATTTCTTATTTAATAGAAATCAAGTTTCCATTGTATCTTTGTTATTATTCATTGTTTCTCTATTTTAATATTACAATGAAGCTAAGTGTTTTAATTTCATTCCTCCTCATAAGTATGTGGATCATGGTATCAGATCTACCGGCCTTATTGCTTTTTAGTGCATGTCCCCAACGAGGTCAAGGCGCGGATAGAGAGTTGATCTCGAGTTTCTCTTTAGGGAATTTTGCATGCCCAAGAAACCTTCCATGGTGGAGAAAATAAAGACGTATGTGATAGGATATCATTTCAAAATGTTTCTCGAATAAGACCTCGAGTGACAGATAAACGAGATGATGGATAGCTTGCACAAATCCTTCGACGACACCGACAAGCTTAATATAGCCACTCCCAAACGGAGAGGCCACCCCCTTCAAATTACGGTGATCAATTTTGATATTCCTATATTCAAATGTCAAACAGATGCGGATGTTGTAGATAAATGGCTAAACCTTCTAGAAGGGTATTTTTTTGTCTCACAACTTTTCCAATAGAGAAAATACAGATTTGTAACTCCTCAAGGCTATCTCTATGTCAAATATTGGTGGAGACTTTCTGTGAGAAAAAGGAAACAGAGGGATTTACATTATTTTTAGTTGCACCCACTCGGGGTTCCTTTAGGGATTCTATTAAGGAAAAAATACTACCCACAGTGCTATGACGAATTATATTATACAAGATGGACTACATTGTGGTAGGAAAGGGACCAACAGTGCTAAAGTTCACCAATGTATTCCATACATTGTGCACCAATATGGTTATCAAAGACTTTGAGTGGCACCTTGTTTTGAAGTACTATAGTGGTATGCACATGTGCATTCAAACAGATATGGTTTTCTTGGACATCTCCTCATTGTGATACTCTTATCGATATGTTGTCAAAATAGAGAAAAAATCTTAAAACCGTATATGGAATTTTTTTATCTCAAACCCTCACAAGAGAATCAGTGGAAAAGGTGGCCCAAAACCACAAAACAAAGGGAATATTGAGGATGGGAAGCCTCATGACAACCAAATTCAACCCAAAACAATGAAGGACAACAGGGAGAAAAAGAAAGACACTGGGAAGTTGTGCAAGTTCCATAAGAGCCCCCGGCATCATGGAGTGTCAGCTCAAAGAACTCATTGGTGGTTGAGGAGAAATCCTATGAATAAGATGAAGGATCCGACTGGGATCTTAGACGTAAAATGGATATGGATCATTGATGCAACCTACACCATTGTTATTCACCAAGCAAGTTCCATCCCGATGAACCTGATGAAATTGAGTAAGATGAGCACATCTTTCATTCACATTTGTGGTGAAGGGTACTCCATTGAACTTCATCGTTGATAGTAGTAGCCATAAGAAACTCATCTCAAAAGAATTCGTCAGGTGGTTGGACCTACCAATGAAACTGTACCTGCAACCCTATACCATCGAATGGGTTCGTTAAGGAAGAGATCTCCATGTTAGCAAACATTGTCGTCTTCCCTACAATGTCAAGCTTTTCAAAGACAAGGTATTTTGTGATTTCACTCTGAGTTTGTGGGATGTTATTTTGGGCCAACCTTTTTATGGAAACATCATGTTGTATAGGATTCAGGGCCTCAGAGTGTTATAATTACTTTGGACAGGAGAAAATACATTATACTAGAGGTAGTCCCATCTAACACCATTTCCTTGATCTCCGCTAAGAAATGTAGGTGGGAAGGTCACCCCTGCATCGGGAAGTTTTTGTTCTTTGTGATTCATTCTTAGAGTGAGCAGAAGTTTGCATCCAAATCCATGGCCTCCACCTAAAAGGTCTCTCCATGCTCAAAGCAAGTGGATAAGGTTGTGGAATAATACTCATATATATTCTCCTCGCCTACCAGGGTACTTCTACACTATTAGGTCAAGCACTCAACTAATATGACCCCGCACTGGGACGCCTATCGGGGCCTTTCAAAAATTATGAAATCAAGCACTATATCCAAGAGCTACTAAAAGTGTGGAGCATTCTCCTAATCTCATCACCTTGTGGAATCCTAAGTAATCGCTCTTTTGTGCGTAAAAGATCTGTCCTCCATGACTCGTGATTGATTACCAGTCCCTAAATAAAATGACAATCATGAACCAGTACCCACCTAGAATTGGACAATCTCTTGATCAACTCACTAGGGACAAATACTTTAGTAAGATTGATCCTCAATTCACTCACCACCAGTTCCAGAATAGAATAGACCAATGTATGTGAATACTTCCCTTCAAGTCAAAAAAGAAGGTAGTTTGAATGGTTGGTCATGCCCTTCGCTTGAAAAATTCCCCAACAACTCTCACAAGGATGATGGATGATGCATGATAATTTGTGGCATTTCACCAATTATTTTGTAGTGTATTTGGATGACATCATAATAGAAGCCGCTATTATATCTCTTTGATTATTCTTGTGTCTCTCTATTAATATTATAAGATCTCAGAGCTTTCATTTCGCTCCACTCATAACTGATCATGGTATCAAAGCCATCCGGCCCGTCATTTTAGTGCATGTCCTTGACTCAGGTCGGTATAGAGAGTTGGTCTTGATAATCGCTTTATGTTTGAGGAAACTGTTTCTACACTTCAAGAAATATTTTATGGAGGGGAGAAAAGAAAAGACGACCGATAAGATATACATACTTTCAAAATGTTTCCTCAAGCAAGTCCCTGCCGCATTAAAGGAACGTGGATGATGGACAACTCTTTGTAAAAATCCTTCGACAGCTACTGCCATAATGGACATCTACCTCAAACAGAGTACCAATCTTCAAGGTATAGATAATTTTTTTATATTCCTATATTCTAGTCAAATAGATGCGATGTTGTAGATAAATGTTAAACCTTCTAGAAGGGTATTTGTTTGTCCACAACTTTTCTGATAGAGAACCGATTACATTCCTATGGGCCATTCTTCACGCGTCAAATATTGGTGGGAGAGTTTTTTTGAGCAAAAGGATTCAGCGGGATATACATTATTTTTAGTTGCACCCACTTGAGGTTCCCTCAGAATTCTATTAAAGCAACAATACCATGCTGGAAGTTATGATGATTTATATACAATATGGACCACACTACGACAGAAAGGGGACAAACAGTTGCCAAAGTTCACCAATGTTCCATAATTTTGTAACCAATACTTCCAGATAAAATAATTGAAAGGACATCCGGTTCTCAATTACCTCAACAACAGATAAATACATCGAGATGAAATGGATTTCCGTATATTCCATCCTTAGGGTACGAATTCTCCAGATATGTCAGCCAAAACTAATTTAAGCTTAAATAGAAGAAGCAGCGTTGTTTGCCTGGAAACCCCTCATTGAATGTAGGGAAAGGTGGCCCCAAACCCACAAAACAAAGGCGTGAGAAATATGGCTAGCCCCTGTGAAAACCAAATTCAAACTATAAACAAAGTCAAAGCTTGGAATAAAGACAAAGAAAGACACCAGGAATGGTGTAGAGTTCCATAAGAGCCCCCTCGCATAACACCATTGAATGTTGTCGCGAAGTGATTGTTGGTCGAGGAAACTCTTCAATCATATGCGTGCCTGGACTCAAAGTCAGAGCTAGAAAAAGGGAGACGAATCATTGATGCATAACCCAGTGCAAACATTGATACAACCACCAAGGGCCATCCTGATGAACCCTATGAAATAGAGTAAGTTGAGTGCCTCTTTCATTCACAGATGTGGTTGAAGGGTACTTTGTTGCACTTCATCATTGATAGTGGTAGCCATAAGAACCTCATCTCAACATAGGTAATCAAGCGTTTGGCTCTACCGACATCACCACACCCATAGTCATACACTATCGGATGGCTTCACCAAGAGAGTGATCTCTATGTCAACCAACAATGTCACCTGACCTACAGCATCAAGTCCTTCAAAGATGAGGTATTGTGTCATTTTCCCCCCTTTGAAGTTTGTGATGTTATTTTGGACCAACTTTATTTATGGAAACATCATGTTGTATATGAGTCTAGGCCTTGTAGTGTTATTATTAGTTTAGACAAAATATTATACAGGATACCAGAGGTAGTCCCATCTACCGCCATTTCCTTGATCTCTACCAAGAAATGCATGAAGGTCATATCTCAGACCAGGAGGATTGTCTTCTTCATGATTTTCACTCAAAGTGAGTGGATGGTTGCAACCACATACATGGCCTCAGTGAAAGATCTCTCTATGCAACAGAAGTAAGTGGATAAGGTTGTGGAAGAATAAAAAGACATTTTTTCCTCACCCACTGGGGTACCTATGCATTGTCAGGTCAAGCACTCAATCGATATGACCCCACATGCATCGCTACTAAATGGGCCAGTCAGTCTCCTCTCTCTGTCATTAAATGTGGAAAT
>SNQJ01S0234250.1:0-13980 GCA_010110895.2 Picea sitchensis
ATGATAAGGAAGTTTTTGCTGGGTTTTCTTCCCCTAGAGGGTTTCCCAGGATAAATGTTGTGTCTCTTGTGAATGTGTATTTCTCAGTGATCTTGTTCTTATTACGCTCTTATCTAATGAAATGCAAAGAACTATAATAATGGAATAAACATTAACACTCATTTCAGGATATCAAGTGAGCTATCATGGAATCCCTAACTCTGATCAGCCCGGATTAGAGTAAGATTTTCTATGTTTTTTCCTTTGCTTCTTACGACATAGTGGCAACAATTCTTCTATAGAAAGATGATGACAATTTGGATCATCCCATGGATTTCTTCAGCAAAACACTCAGAGACGTTGAACTAAGGTATGATCCTATTGAGAAACAAGACTATGCTCTCATAAAATCTTTAAAATCCTTCATAATTAATATTCTTCACTCAAAGGTCATCGCATATGTCCCTTCATCCTCCGTGAAAGATGTTTTGACTCAGCCTGATATTGACGGAAAGAGAGCTAGATGGATTGGAAAGTTGATTGAGTTCAACATTGAAGTAAATCCCACCAAATTGGTGAAAGGCCAGGGCCTACAAACTGGTTACCTAGGACATTCTCACGCCCTGAAATCAAAGAAGGGATCAACAAAGATCTTGCAGATGGCTGGCAAACTAAAAAGGGAAAGTTGAAAAACTGATTGAAACACACAGTGTCCAACCAACCCTTGGAGTTCAGGGTTTGCCTAAAAGGAAACTCAACATTTAAAATATACTTCCCAAGCACACCTTTAATGGAAAAGCATGGTAGAGTAATAACAGGAGGCTGGAGCGACAAGTCATGAGAAACCTTCTTTAGGCAAACGATATCCTTACTCATATCAAAATCTGACCGCAGTGGTGGTTGGAAATCATCTTTATGGAGAGAGTCCAAGTTATCGAAGGATACATCAAAAATCTCAAAGGTAAGGCCGAAAATCATTAGAATAAAAGTAGGTCATCCTTGGTTTTTTGAAAGTACAATTAAAATCTCATCTCCTTATTGCCATTGGTTGGAAATGTCTGCATTGTGGCAATTGCAAAGGAAACAACTGGAAACGACACTCAGTGTCATAGATAGGATCCAAATTGTAACCAACTATATCCCACTACATCTCAACATGGTGATCAATGTTATCAACATTGTCACTATCGTGTCATAGCATGCGGGGTTTGAAACATTGAAAATTCATCCTCCTCCTCCTTTTCATCACAAGGTAAAGCATTGAAGCTTAGGAGGGGTAACTTACTATTTCTTGTTGTGTAGGAACTTCAAGGACTCTGGTGTTTTCAACATGTGTAGTTTCTTCATCCTGTGGAACACTTCTTTATGCTTTAGTTGCACAACAAGAGACCATCAACTTCATTCAAAATTTCTTTCTCCTTCATTCTGAATTAGAACAAGATTATTAGAATTTTGAAGTGGAACATAACTAACCTCATCTTCCTTTTGTTGTGCGGAAAGGGCTCTTAGTTATGCATCCCGGAGGGAGGGCACACATTAATACTTCGTCATTTTGCTTTCGGGTTCCGTCTCTCCTCAACCATGTCTTCAATCATCCATGTTGAATGATGGTGCACTTCCACTTCTTCTTGGAAATCATCCAACAAGTTTTCATGGGAATACAAACTCCATGGTAAGAGTACTGGTAGAGGTCCTGTCCTGAAGATGTTCCTATTCAATTCCTTTAGCGATACCATAAACGGTGAAGCGTCTTTGGTGCCCTAGGGGAAAACCTAGGTGTGCCAAGATCTCATGGGTATAGAGATGGACAATACACTTGTCTTGAGGACGATGGCTTGCAGGAATCTGATACAAAGTTCCCTCAAACCTACTGCAGTTTAGGCAGGGTTTCATTCTCAGTTTGTTTTTATATGCTCAAATTTTTTAGTGAATGCTTGAGATGTCTTATTTGAATACCCCATTCTTCAGAAGAGACTTCTTCAATTGGTTCATAAATTGATGCTAGCATTAGGATGGTTATCATACCACTTCTTAGATTTTCCATGAAGAGTGTTTGAAAAGTTTCATCACTACATCTACAGCATCATCATCGACAGGGTGGAAAAAATAAGAGTAAAATTCATTCATATGAAAATCAACTCTTTCCCCATTGCCACCCGATTGAATTTTGGGAGCCATCTCTTGGAGATAGGGGAAATTTGTCTTGGGTATCACAGAGTTTTGCTCATCTAAGGTTTATAGCTCCTGGGTTCCATTGAGAAGCCATGTTTGGCTTAGTCATCAATGGAGTCGCCAGGATAGTTTTTCCTGAAACTACCAAAGAATGAGGGGAAAGGTCTTGAGTGGAATTAAGCCCGGTGGCTTGTAAGAAAAGATTATTTTTAGGCAAGGCTTACCAAAGGATTGTCGTTGAGGAAAATAGACTTAGTGTTCCCATTATTTCAGTGTTCCCGACAATGGTGCCAAAATGTTATTGCTTAGTTTGTAGTCTAGGTCAAGTAGGCTGAAAGGTAAGGGTCAAACATGCGTAACAGGAGCTTCTGCTTGTCACCTAGATGGGGGGCTCTTTCCATTTAGGGTGGCTAAACCCAGGGAGACGTCCCCTGGCAATCTAGGGTTTGAAAGGAGAAGGCCTCAAAGGATTAAGACAAGTTTCCCTTCACAGATTACATGAAGTAGATAGTGGGATAAGAGAAAACCATAGAAGAGGTACCTTGTGAGACAAGACAACAATGATACTGGTACGTACAGCGAGGGGTTAATACTTCATTAATCAATGACTATCAATATTAATAGGCATAAATAGTAGTAAATATTGTGAAGTCAATGTTTACAATAATGGCAATGGAAAATTTAAGTCACTTGTCAATAAATACTAGAATGATATAGCATCAAATGAAAATGATCAATCCTTAAATTGAACTCAATGCATTAAATATCATTCGTCTCATATATAACAAGATTTTTGTGTCACTATGCTAAAGATGACGTCAACTTTCTTCTAGGGGTTAGTATAATAGACAAAGAGGTCAATGTTTTGTTAACAAACAATGTGTGGAAATTTATCAATACATCAATGTCTATCATCAAATGACCTAGCAGCAGTGTTTTCTATCAACCAAAAGGTCAATTAAGACATGATGTCATCATCAATTTCTAGGTTAGTAAGGCGATTAGGAGTTAGTTAGGGTTTCAAATTTGAGAGTTTTGAAGATTGTTTTTTTATAGCAGGGAGGCTCAACGTTGGAGAGTAAGACCGGTGCCTTAGGGTATTATGGAGTCAAAAACAAAGGCAAGATCTTGGGAGGATCAACTCTAAAGACTAGAGTTAGGTTCTATGGTGCTTTGCAATGTGAGGGGCCCTAGAATCAAAACCCTAAGGGAGGAGGCTCATTAGGTGTTGCTTAAGCAAAGTATAATGCTCCTCCCTCTTTCTTTCAATATTCTTGGCAAAAGCGGTAGCTTTTAAAACACAAATCTAGAGGGTAAAAGTGTTGCAAAACCAGACATACAAAACCCTAAAAAGGGTCAAAACCCTAGGTGTAGAGTCAACTAGGCCCTGGGGCGTCTTCTTTCTTCAACTTATGTTCAAAGCCTTTCAGAAAAATATGACTGGGTGTAGCAGCGACTAGGCTATATCTTCCTAATCAATGGCTAAAACAAGTTTCTCAATCATGGGACATATAGCAGGACCTACTTGTGTACTTGCTACCTAGGGTTCAAGATTAAGCATTATAATAACAATGAAATAATAAATGCAAGAGACTTAACCTACAACCATTCATTCAGAAGTTTTGCATGAAAATACACTTACAAATCATGAAGAGTGCTTATCAAACCCTAGTTGTAATCCTTCCAATGAGAGAAACACCATAACATGCCAGAAAATCCTCAACAAGGTTGCACCTCACTTCCAAAGAGCCAAAATACCAAGACAAAAGACTAAAAATGATCTCTCCTGAGAGAGTGGGTTATGTTATGATTAAAATGAGAGACAACATCTCTATATATACCAATCTTATGACCTTTAATTTTAAAATGGGTCGATGGAAACGGCCGACAAGACTGACCTTCATTACCTTTGTTTTTACATTATTCTGCTAAAAATGTCATAATATGAGCAAAAGGCGTCCCGGTGCCGAGGGAGGCGTTGGCCTTTTAGTAGTCGACATCCAGGAATCTAACTTTGGCCTTCTAGGGCTCTCGAGATACCACACGTTGCCAAATGACCTCAGCACCGCGCCACATCTCTGAATAGCGTCCGGTGCCTCGGTGGCGTCTGTCCATAAAGAAGCAAGCCCTCTGCGGTCGTTGTTCCCCCTAGGCCAGGCTCTACCACAATGTCCTGGTGGAACGTCCTTGTGTCTTCTTGTGCAAGGCTCATCTGTATTTGTCTATCTCACGCCATCCCAGCAACCATCTGATGGCTCTTACCATTGTAGGTCAGGCTAATCATATCCCATGTACCGGTCCAACTTTGGGTACCTATCATCCCGGGTATGGTCCTGCACATCAAAAGGTTCGCCCTCCATGGGCTCATCGGGTCCACCGGGATCATAGCAGTGTCGATCATATTTCATCATTAAATTTATCAAATACATGCATGAAACCCCTAGCATATCATCTAAGAGCTCAAAGACATTACATATATATACTATACAAAGTTGAATAAGAAACAAGCGGGGCAACCTATTGGGCTAATACCCTGAAAGGAAAGTTTCCCTCGGAGGATCATTCAAACCATGTTTATGAAGTGATATGGTCTAGGGATGTCAGTCATAAAAGTAAGACCAAGGGCGGGTGTTGTTTGTGGGTGCCTTTGTAGAATTTGTACCGTCATGGATGCATTTTCCAAAGCCCCTTTTAATGCCTTTATTTTTGTTTATTGTATGCTTTTACTTCAAGGTCGACCAGGAAAAAGCGCCCCTTGGCATGAGTGACCATAGACTAACAATGTTACCAGGTATTTTGAGAAATGATAAAGGTGACATTGATGAGACCCCCTTTCCTTGGCCATACAACCAAAGGTCCCTGCCCTGGATTGGTGACCCGGATGATAATGGCAATGTCATCTTGCTAGATACCTATATAGACATATTGGAGTGCGGCTTGTGATGAGACCTCCCATCCTCTTGGTTAGGTCTTGTTTCATTATTTTTTTCTTAGGGTCCCTTTTGTTTCTTATCGAGAGGCCTTTTATTGCCTTCGAGGATCACAGTAGCATCTCTAGGTTTTATTCCCTATGGATTTTTATCTTTTGTTGCTTTTACCCACAGGCCTTTAGCCCCTTCTTCCCACAAGACAAAGTGTAACCCTCAAGAGGTCATCCCAATGGCGGACTAGGGGAATAGGATGGATGAATGGGAGATAAGATGTAAAATGTGAGAATGGTGGGAAGCCGAATGATGGCTCTGCAAATTCCCCTTAGTGGCTAACCAAAACCATGAATACAAACTTGCTAAGTCCCTTAGAGCCAGTCCACCCCAACAATGGTCAAGTGGATTAGTGCTTGGATCCAAGTTTTCAAAAATAGAAGGAACTGATACATATATAAGAAGGTTATAATGATCAAACATGACACATACCATGATACCTTGGACCAATTACCTCATGAACAGAGCCTTCTCGATGCAAGTCCAATAGATGGTGATGGATGTTATTCTTCTTGACAGGACAATTCTGGCGAAGACAAAGAAGGATGGGTCCTCGAGGGCCATGCTCGGATCAATCCTGCTCTTGGTACTCCCATGTCTAGGACGTGGGCCTCTAGACATGATCTCCTAGTTATCCCTAGACCTTGGGGATAACATCGGCTCCAAATGAGGATATGTGCTCATTGTAGAGTGCATGAGAGCCTCAACATATCTGGCATAAACTTGCAAACCTGCTTACACTTGAAAACAAAGCATTAGCGACAAAAGGTGGAGTGGTATTGCCACCCAGGAATAATATATGTACATGTAGTAATCACATATGCGAACAGAAAGTGAAATACTACCTGTGCTTACCTGTTGGCTACATTGGTCGTTTGACCACATCGAACATCCAACCAACAATGTCCCACAATACCTACCTTTGTGCTTCATCCTAAGCCGACGGTGATAAGTCAAGCACAAAAATGTCATGAGTTACAATGTATATCATGTCTGAGAAAAGTCAAATCTAACTCATGGAAGTGGTGGGAGGATAAAATCACACATAAGTCCATCTGAGGAAAGTACTCAATCCACTTCAATAAAGGGTCATGAAAAGGCAAGGTTTGGAAAATGACTCAAAGGGCACATAAGCTGGTTACCTAGGACATCCTCACACCCTGAAATCAAAGAAGGGATAAACAAAGATCTTGCAGATGGCTGGAAAACTAAAAAGGGAAAGATGAAAAACTGACTTAAACACACAGTACCCAAACAACCCTTGGAATTGGGTTTTGCCTAGAAGAGCTCAACATTAAAATGCCTTCCAAGCACACCTTTAATGGAAAAGCATGGTAGAGTAATAACAGGAGGCTGGAGCGACAAGTCATGAGAAACCTTCTTTAGGCAGCTTTGATATCCTTACTTGTATCAAAATCCGAGCACGGTGGTGGTTGGAAATCATCTTTATGGAAGAGTCAAGTGATGAGGAAGGGTTCTCATAAAAAATCTCAAGGTAAGGCTGAAAATCATTAGGAGGTGGTGTAGGTCATCCTTGGTTTTGAAAATGCAATTAAAAATCTCATCTCCTTATTGTTGCCATTGGTTTGGAAATGTCTGATTGGCCAGCAGTACAGGAAACAATGGAAATGACTCTCAGTGTCATAGATGATGGGATCAGTGCAAGTAACCAACTATATCCACCCTACGATCTCCCAACATGTATGAACTGATCAATGTTATCAACAATGTCACTATCACGTGTCATAGCATGCGAGGTTTGAAACATTTGAAAATTCATCCTCCTCCTCCTTTTCATCACAAGGTAAAGCATTATCAAAAGCCAGGAGAGGAGGGTAACTTGTGTTTCTTGTTAGCATTAGGAAATTCGAGGGGCTTCGATGTTTTCGTACGATGTCATTCTCATCCTCATGGACTACTAACATCTTTGATTTCATCGAAAGGCCCATCAACTTCGTTCAAAGCTTTCTTTTCTCCCTTCCCATTTTTTCTAGTTAAAGAGACACGGTGTCATTGGCATCTTGAAATGGAACGCAAATAACCTCATCTTCTTTTTGTTGTGCGGGAGAAAAGGGCTCTTGGATTGCTTCATGAGAGGAGGTCACACATTAATGCTTCATCATTTTGCTTGGGTTACATCTCCCCAACCATGTCTTCAATCATCCCATGTTGAATGATAGTGCACTTCCCTTCTTCTTGGAAATCATCAACAAGTTTTTTCCTTAGAATACAAACCATAGTAAAATTTTTGAAATTGAAGAGGTCCTTTATCCCTGATGAGAATATGTTCTGTTCAATTCCTTTAGCCATGCCACAAGATTCGTCGAGCGTCTTTGGGCCCCTTTTACTAAGGGGAAAACCTAGGTGTGCCAAGATCGTATAGGTATAGAGATGGACAACATACACTTCTCCAGGACGATGGGTTGCAGGAATCGTCTGAGTGCCCTCAAACCTACGAGAAAGTTGAGCAGAGGGTTTCTTTCTCAGTTTGTTTTATATGCTAAAATTTTTTAGTAGTGCGGGATGTCTTACATTTGAATGCCCCATTCTTTAAGAAAGACTTCTTCTTTGGTTCCTTAGAGGTGATGCTACCATTAGGAAGGTTATCCGCACCACTTCTTATCATTTCCATGAACAGTGTTTGAAAAATGTTTCATCACTACATCTTCGACATCATCATCGACAAGGTGGAAAATAAAATAATAATAAAATTCATTCATATGAAAATCAACTCTTTCCACATCGCTACCAGTGAATCTAGGAAGCCATCTTTTCTTGGATATAGGGGCATTTGTCTTGGGTATCTGGGATTTTTCTCATGTCTAAAGGTTTATAGCTCACGGGATCCCATTGTGAAGTCATTGTTAACTTCGTCATCAGTGGAGTTTCAGATAGTTTTCTGAAACTACCAAAGAATAGGGGGAAAAGGTCTTAGTGGAGTCATGGGGTAAGCTTGTGAAAGGGTCTTTGATGCAAGGCTTACCAAAAGATTTTCGTTGAGGAAGATTGACTTTCGGTGTTCCCCGGAATAGCGGCGTAAAAACAGTACTCCTTCGGTTTGTAGTCTGGGTCAAGTAGCTGAAAGGTAAGGGTCAAGCTGGCGTAACAAGAGCTTCCCTACCCATTGTCACCTCGATGGGGCTCTTTCTATTTAGGGTGGCTAAACCCAAAGGGGAGACATCCCTAGCAATCTAGGGTTTGAAAGGAAAGGGTCAAAGGCTTAAGATAAGTTTTCCCTCCAGTTACCGCCAAGTGAATGGTCAGGATGAAGAAAACCCATAGAAGAGGTACCTGCTTGCGAGAAAAGACAACAATGAAACTGGTACATTACAGCGGGGTTAATACTTCATTAATCAATGACTATCAATATTAATGAGCATAAATGGCGGTAAATATTGACATAGTCAATGTTTGCAATAATGGCAATGGAAAATTTAAGTCACTTGTCAATAAATACTAGAATGATATAGCATCAAATGAAAATGATCAATCCTTAAGTGGACTCAAATGCATTAAATATCATTAAATTCTCATATATAGCGGGATTGCTGCGTCACTATGCTAAAGATGACCTGGAAACAACTGGGGTTGGTATATATTAGACAAAGGGTCAATGTTTTGCAAAACAGGCCAATGAAATTTATCAATACATCCATGTCTAATAAATGTCGGATATTCTTATGATGTTTTTATCAACCAAAAGCTCAATTAAGACATGATGTTATCATCAATATCTAGGTTAGTAGGCGTTAGGGTTAGTTAGAGGTTTCAAATTTGAGAGTTTTGAAGATTGTTTGTATAGGCTCAGCGTTGGAAGAAAGACCCGATTATAGGGTATTATGGAGTCAAAATAAAGGGAAAGATCTCGTGAGGATCAAAATCTAAAGAATAGAGAGTTGGGTTCTATGGTGATGCAATGGGGGCCTAGAATCAAAACCCTAAGGGGAGTAGGCTCATTTCGGTGTTGCTTAGCAAGGCCTCATGCTCCTCCCTCTTTCTTTAAATATTCTTGGCAAGCGACTAGCAAAACACACAAGTCTAAGGGAAAAGGGTGTTGCAAGAGCAAGGCCTTCCAAACCCTAAAAGTCAAAACCATAAGTGTAGAGTCAACTAGGCCTAGGACATGCTAACTTTCTTCCAGCTTATGTTCAAAGCTAACTGGAAAAGGATGACTAGTGCTTAATAGCGACTAGGCTATATCTTCCTTAATCAATGGCTAAAAATAAGTTTCTCAATCCTTGGGAACAACAAGGACCTACTTGTGTGCTCACCTAGGTTTCAATATTAAGCAATATAGCAATGAATAATGATACAAGAGACTTAACCTACAACCATTCATTCCAAAGTTTTGCATGAAAATACACTTACAAATCATGAAGAGTGTTTATCCAAACCCTAGTTGTAAACCTTCCAATGAGAGAGGAAACACCATAACATGCCAAAGAAAATCCTCCAACAAAGAGTTGCACCTCACTTCCAGAGCCAAAATACCAAGACAAAAGCTAAAACGATCTCATTTGAGAGTGAGTTATGTTATGATTAAAATGAGAATAGACGTCCTCTATTTATATAATCTTATGACCTTTAATTTAAAATAAGTCATTAAAACAACCGACAAGGATGACCTTTAAAATTTACCTTTGTTTTTTACATTAAATGCTAAAAAATGTCATAATATAAGCTAAAGGAGGCGTCGGGCCTAGGGGAGGCGTTGGCACTTGTTTGGGCCAGGAGTCAGCATCCAGTGGCGTTGTACCATAGAGACTCCTCCATGCTGCCTGCAGTATGACCTCGGCCTGCCACATACTCGGACAACATCCAATTTTGCCTCGGGCGTCCTGTCCATCAAACAAACACCCTATGCAGGTGGGTGATACCCCTAGGCAGACTGCACGCCACGGTGTCACAGTGGAGGCGTCCTTCTATCTTCTTGTTACTAAAGGCTCATCCTGCTTAGATCTGTCTCTACCATCCAACAACCATCGATGGGCTCTTCAGCTACATGGAGGTCCGAACTAATCCTTATCCCCAGTAATGCAGGATCCCTTTGGTACACATCCGTCAGGTATGGTCCTGCAAATCAAAAACTACGACCTCCATGGGCTCATGGAGTCCTACGGATCATAGCAATGTCAATCATATTTCATCATTAAATTTATCAAATACATGCAAACCCTAACATATCATCCTAAGAGCTCAAAGACATTACACTATCTACTATACAAAGTTGAAGAAAAACAAGCAGGGGCAACCTAGGCTAATACCCACAAGAAAGGAGAAAGTTTCCTCGGAGGATCATTCAAATAGGTATGAAATTGATATGGTCTAAGGATGTTTCATTCATAGTAATACCAGCCGGTGTTGTCATTGGGTGCCACTTTAGGAGAAATATTTGTGCAGATCATGGATGCATTTTCCAAGCCCTTTTATTGCCTTTATTTTCATTTATTGCTTTTCTTTCTTTTTTACCGCTAGGAGTCGACCGAGGAGGACACTTGGTGTGGTGACCAGTAGCAGTGTTACTAGTATTTTCCTTGAAATGATAGGTTGGCTTCGTGATGAGACCCCTTTCCCTTGGCCATGCAACCAAAGGTCAACATACGGCGTGGTGACAGATGATGACAATGCCATCATGGTACCTATGAACATAATGGAATGACTTGTGATGAGACCTCCCATCCTCTTGGTTGAGTCTTGTTTCATTATTTTCTTAGGGTCCCTTTTGTTTCTTATCGAGGCCTTTATTGCCTTCTCGGGGATCACAGATGAAGCATCTCTACTTTCATTTCCTATGGATTTTTATCTTTTACCCATTTGCTTTTACCCCTAGGCCTTTAGCCCCTTATCCCCACAAGACAAAGTGCTTAACCCTCAAGAGGTCATCATAATGGCTGAATTTAAGGGGAATGGGATGGATGAATGGGAGATAAGATGTAAAATGGCCAGAGAATGGTGGGAATGACGATGGCTACTGCAAATCCCTGGTGACTAACCAAAAACCATAGATACAAGCTTGCTAAGTCACCCCGTGGTCCACCCCAGAGCAATGGTCCACAGTGGATTAGTGTAAGATCCAAGTAGTTTTCAAAAATAGAAGGAACCTGATGCATATATATAAAGAAGGTTATAATGATCAAACATGACACATACCATGATTACCTTGGACCAATTACCTCATGGAGCAAGAGCCTTCTCCAGGTCACAGGTCAAGCCGATGGTGATGGATGTTGCTTCTGGCGGCCGAGGAAAAGTGGCAAAAGAGACAAAGAAGGATGGAGCCCTCCAGCGGAATTATGCACCGAGTCAACCTCACTCTCGGTACTCCATGTCCTAGACACAGCCAGGCTATAATGATCAAACATGACACATACCATGATACCTTGGACCAATTACCTCATGGAGCAAGAGCCTTCTCCGATGCAAGTCCAAGCCGATGGTGATGGATGTTGCTGCTGACAGGAAAAGTCTGGCAAAGACAAAGAAGGATGGGCCCTCCAGGGCCATGCTCAGGTCAATCCTCCTCTCGGTACTCCATGTCTAGGACCTGTGGGCCTCAAGACATGATCTCCTAGTTATCCCTAGATATCGGGGATAACAGGACTGATGCTATTTTTCCTGTTCAGTTAGTTTTTCCAGTGGTTAGATTCTTTCAGGAAGAGCAAACCGAGTCAAATGATATGGTAAGCATAATGCTTGATTTGGTGGAACTGCAACAAGCTCGCAAATAGTTAGTGGACAGATCAGAGGCTCATCAAAAGAAGATCCAAAATACTTTTGACAGAAAGGCGAAGGTGGACAATTTTCAGATTGGTGACTGGGCTCTAAAATGGGATGCTCTTAGACAGGATAAAGGCAAGCATAACAAGTTCGATTCTTTGTGGACAGGTCCTTTCATGATTACCCAAGTACAGAATAACGACACTTTCATGCTGCAGAATCTGGGAGGTGAAGAAATGTTCGGTGGCCCAGTAAACGGGCGATTTTTAAAACTCTATTTTGTCTAAGGCTGTGAAGCCTAGACATTGTAATGCTAGTCTTAGTTTTTATTTTTGCAGAATAACTCCATGCCCAATGGAAACACTAGCAGATAGTTTTTTTTTATTTTCTTTTTTAGGAAAGGCATTGATTCTATGGTTCTTGAAACCTCACAGGGAGGAGTTCATCCCCAATAGGAGCCAGTGTTATCTCCTCAAATAAATTGGTGGAAATTTTTCTTTTTGAGGTGATAGGTTGTCTAAATTTAATTCCTAAATTTTTGTAAGTAGGTTAGAGAGTCTGTTTTCTGTAAATAAGCCCAAAAGAAATTTTGGATTTGGTTTGGTCAAGCAAAAGTCAGAATCTCAGGTTTTGGTGGTTTAGGTGAGTCTGAAATGCGCTCATTAACCACCAAAATCCTTTGTTCCCGGAAGTTAAGAGGTCAAAGCAAGAATGCAGTTAACCACTGAAAGCGTTTCAACGGTAAAAATGGAAAGCCCGTGCTTTCGCACGAGCCATCTATCAAGTTGGCGCAATGATGAAACATAACCGTCGAAAGCTCGTCAAGTTGGAAGGTATGCACGTTTTAATGGTGTCTATCCGAAAATATGAAGCTCATGTTGTCCTTTCGACCGCAATTGTCTTTTCAAAATCTAGACATGGCGGTGTCGCTGAAATTCATGCATGATGGTCACGAAGCCTCCCTCCATTTCCAGTCGCAAGTACATGATCTATCATGATCCCGTTAATCCCTCATTAAATCCTCATTCATTATCATTTTGAATTCCGGAGATTACTGCGATAATCACAAGTTCGCGATTTCATCAATTCAATGTATTTCCAGAGATCTTAATCCCGTTTCCCCTAGTGATTATCAAAGCACCATTAGAGTCCAACGATCGCTCTGAAGTCAATTAATCCAGGTCAACTTATCAGTAAAGTCCAAAACCCGTCTTATTTCATATTTAAATGAATATACCACCGAAAATCTAAAATTTCGGCATGCTCTCAGTCAAATTGTCACCCAAAACTTGGTTAGCGTTTGAGCTCGGTGATCCAAATTTTGTGTCACCCTGTCCCACGGGTTCTTCCATGAGTTATACTCTCTGTGTTCCTAAATTCTAGAACCTTTGTCTCCCTGGACGCTCAGTTTCCCATAATCGCAGGTACAGTCAACATTGACCAATGTCGAAAGCAGGGCCAGTGTTGAGGTCTGAGGTGGATGGGGTTTGGTACTTGGAGGCGCACCCAGAGGTAGCAGAGTTTTTCAAACAAGTAGGGGTATTCACATACTGTGAAAAACTGACCAGTTTTCATCAACAAGTAGCTGAATCTTTTGCAATTGCATATGATGGAAGGTCTGCCAAGATAGGGAGATAAGACTTTATCATAGATGAGGCTTCTATAGCAGAGTTTACAGGTCTTCCACGGATATGAGGTTGTTGGTTTAAATCTACAGTGCCATCCAACATTGAATTTAGATCATATCTATTATCCATTCACAAAGATCTGATCTGGAAAAAGGATATCCCTATGTCCTTCTTGCAACCACAGTGGCAATCTTTGTTAAGAGAAATCTTTGTGTATATTACTTGTGAAGGACGGTGTAACAGAGTGATGTTCTATCACTTTAAACTTCTTAACCATTTTACAGGTACAAAACCAATAAATCTACCTTTCTATTTCCACAAGACTCTTACTAAAATGACCAGACAAGTTAAAGCCAAGCCTACTAAGGTTTCTAGCAAACTATCTCACCAAGGGCTTATTACTCTTCTTTTCAAGGAAGCTCTGCAGAGGAAACAAGTTGATTGGGGTTTCTTTATTTTCTGGAATGAATTCCAAACAGAGAAACAACCAGAAGCTGAAACTA
>SNQJ01S0234251.1:0-13979 GCA_010110895.2 Picea sitchensis
AATGTTTCCATAAATCATGAATGAACTCCTTCAAGATGGAATGAGCAACAATAGAAAGATGCCTCAATATATGTGCCTTCAAGCATGTCTTCCTAGATGAAAGGATTTCATCCATGTCATCCTCATTAAAATATTATTTTGACTCTCACAATACTTTGACTCCCTCTCATGAAGATACCCAACAAATTCCTCATCCTTTTTTAGTTTGGGGTGTTTCTCATTCTATAGATGTGAAGTAAGCATTTAAGATCTGCTATGCATTCATTTTTCCATATATACAGCTCGGGTCGCAATGCATCAAAGGGACTAGAGAAGCATAACATGTTGGAAATATAATTGAGAGGGGGGGGTGAATCAGTTATATATATATAAGCTTGAAACTTTTCCTATGATTTTTTATTCTTTCTAGATTATTATTTAATATGTTGTTGATAACTTAACATGCATAGATATACAATGATCAATCATACAGAATACACAGAGACACTGATTTTCCTGAGGAAACCCATAAAGGGTAAAAACCTCTTCTTCTTAGGATGTCAATCATGCTCCAACTTTCATGTACATCACAGCTTTGAGCTCCGACTCAAATATGAGGCTACAACCTCTGATAGCAAGCTACAACTTGCAGAGAGCACCAACTCTCATATTTCTCTAGCACCAACTCCCAAAATATCTTTTAGCACCAACTAGAATTTAGAGGACTACAATCCTCCCTAGCACCACCCTACCACCCTGATTAAATATTGCAAAACTTTACTTACTTGCTCTATCTCTGATATGGTCTTTTACAGCTCTATGTCTCCTCTGCCTTCTTCAACTTCTCTGCTTTGTTTTTCTTCTATGCCCAGCTCTATTTCTCTCTGCGCTCAACACCTCCTATGTTCAGCTTCTCTTCTGCCTTTTATATTCTTTGTTTCATCTGTATGCTCTTCACTGCACTTCTAATCTCCACTCTCGGTTTCACTCTGCATCAGTTACATGTGCAGTACCTCTCCATTCATCACCCCGTCGCTCTACATGCCTTTCTCATGTCTAGTCATCTCCTGATCATCATGGAAACTCTTCAGATTCTCTAATGGTTACCCCCATGCGTTGATCATCACTGGGCGTTATGTTGAGATTCCTTAGACTCTCTGGCAGTTGAGACTCTTCGTCTTCTCTGTCACAGTCAAGCTCATCCTCTCCGTTGTAGTTACAGACTTCGACGTTGTTCCATCTATCAATCGCCTCTATGAACAGTCTCCATTCCACTGCCAGTTACCTCAGGACTCTTCATCTCCTCTGGCGATCACCCTGCAGCTCCTGGAGTTCTCTGGTCGATTTCATCACTGCGTTCTGGCAGTTTCAACCTGTCAAGTATGGCTTATTTGGCTTCTAAGCCCCTTCCTTCATGTGGCCTTAGGTGGTGACCAAACACCTATTCAGAAGGAATTTCGTGACTCGTGACCTTAGGGATCTTGGTATGAGGCATCTTGACTCTCCCAAGTCACGATCTCCGAAATGGAGTTTAGCTAGACTAGCTCCTTCCTCTCACACGACCATGAGATGTGACCAAGTGCTTATCCAAAAGGGCGCTTTACGATCTCAATGATCTCCGATGTGGATCCCAACGATGTGTTAGCTCCTCCCTTAATCCTTCGACGATGTGACCTCCAGTTGTGACCAAGGGTCAAGCAAGAGAGGCGCTTCATGATTTCACATATCGCGAAATCTTGCTGCGAGTTGCCTTGTATCTCCCAACTCACGATCTCCGAAATGGGGCTTACTAGTGCTAGCTCCTCTCTTTATCCTTTGACTATGTGACCTTGGCTATGACCACGCGCCAAACATTTGAGCGCTTTTCTCTCCAGATCAATGTTCTGCAACCCTTTGTGATCCAACGGTTGTGATCATGTCGCAACCTCGCATATCGCAAGTTCCCTCAACACTCACCTTTGACTTCTCCAACTCGCCAATCAGCGAAATGTTGATCCCTCGCCACATGTCCTCTGGCTCCAATGGCCAGGATCATTTCGCGACCTCGCATATCGAGAGTTCCCACAACTCGCACCTTTGACTTCTCTAGTTTGTGAGACAGCGAAATTCCAATCGCTTGTCACGTGTCCTCTGGCTCCAATGGCTAGGATCATTTTGTGACCTCGCATATCGTGAGTTCGAGGGGTTAGAGCACCTCATTCCTTTGACCTTTCAGTCAGGGAAATGTTGATCTTTCCCCACGTATCCTCTGGATCCTATGGCTCAGGTCATTTTGCGACTTTGCATGTCGCGAGTTTGAGGGGTTAGAGCACCTCTTTCCTTTGACCCTTCAGTCAGTGAAATGTTTATTGCTCGCCATGTGTCCTTCGGATCCAACGATCCATGACTGTCCTCGATGGACAACCAAGATTCCTTCACAGTTTTGGAGTGTTGGATGACTCATGGGCTTATCCTCCTTGTAGCTCCACTTGATCTAACGGCCCATGTCACTCCTCCTCTTGAGCTTCATTCCTCCCGACTTGGAAGAATTTCTAAGTGCTAAAGGCCTTGACCTTTAATCCTTCTGTGAGTCCTCATGAATTTGGGTCTTGTCTGTATTTTCTCTCCTCTACATACTCGAGATTTAGTTCGTTGATGTTCTTGCCAGTAAACCTACCATCGTCGCTCCTCCTCCTGAACTTATATTTCCTGTGTGTTCTTGCCATCAATGACAAGTGCATCATTGTTGTTCCTGTAAAACATGCCAGCAATCTCCCCCTTTGGCATTGATGGTAACCCTGAAAGGCTGCACTATTCTGCTTATACCTCCAGTTGTATCATCCACACCTTTTCTCCCCCTTTGACATCAATGTCAAAGTAAACATGCTCCCCCTGAGCTATTGCAGCATTTGTCGGAGGTATCAGATATTCAACCAACACATACTTTGCCTGACTGAATGGACTCTCTTAAGTTGATAATGGGGTCACGCCCAATTTATGGCATAGATACTCAAACTGAGCTTGTGCAAGCAGTTTAGCGAAGATATCAGCAATCAGATCTTTCGATGGAATATAATGCACAGAAACCACGAAGTTGGTTACCTGTTCCCTCAAGAAGTGATACTTGATGGGTATATGCTTGGTCTTGAAGTGAAAGATAGGATTCTTTGACACACTAATTGCATTAGTATTATCACAATGAATTAGGATCGGTGCAGTATATTTTACCTCCAAGTCTGCAAGTGTTTGAATCATCCACAATACTTAGGTACAGCAAGTGGCAGCTGCAATGTATTCATCTTATGTAGTTGATAAGGAAATGGAACCTTACTTCTTCCTCAACCATGATACAAGAGAATCTCCTAAAAATAATGCACCTCCACTCGTGCTTTTCCTTTCATCCACACAGTTAGCCCAATCAGCATCTAAGTACACTGATAGTTGAAAATTTTGATTCCTAGGATAACATAGGCCATAGTCCATTGTTCCTTTCAAATATCTAAATATTATTTTGACAGCTAACAAATGACTATGTTTATGTGCAGCCTGATACTTTCCTACCATTCCAACAACATGCATTATGTCTGGATGGGATGTTGAGATGTACAATAGGTTGCTTATCATAGACCTATATGAACTCTGGACAACATCAGGTGAGTCATCATCCTTGCTTAACTTGCATCCAGTGACCATAGGTGTGCTCATAGGTGTGGAATCTTCCATTTGAACCCTTTTCAACATTTCTCTTAGATATTTCTCCTGAGAAAGAAATAATCCTTCAGACCTCTGAATAATTTGTAGAGCAAGAAAAAATGGCAGTTCCCCGATCATAAACATTTTAAATTCAGACTGCATGGCAGAAGCAAACCATTGTACCAATGAACCATTATTGCTTCCAAAGATCATGTCATCTACATAGACCAACACAATGAGCAAATCATCACCCTCTGTTTTGATATACAGATTGTTTTCAATTGTCCCTCTCTTGAACCCTTTGTTTTGAAGATACTTAGCCAGTCTGTAATACGAGGCACAAGGAGATTGTTTCAACCCATATAAATATTTCTTCAGCTTGTAGACAAAGTCAGGGTTATCTGATAGTTGGAAACGATATGGTTGTTCCATATAGAATTCTTCTTTTAGATCTCCATTTAGAAAAGCTGACTTGACATTCATTTGATAGACTTTGAAATGTTTATGGAAGGCATAGGCAAGAAACATTCTAATAGCTTCTAATCTTGCTATGGACACAAATGTTTCATCAAAGTCCAGTCCTTCTATTTGAGCATATCCTTTGCAGACCAATCTAGCCTTATTTCTTACAATATTTCCTTGCTCATTCATCTTATTTTTGTAGACCCATTTGGATCCTATTACATTTTTATTTGTTGGCCTAGGAACAAGTTCCCAAGTGTCATTCTTTTCAATCTGATCCAGTTCCTCATTCATTGATTTTACCCAATTTACGTCTTTATTGGCTTTATTAAAGTTCTTGGGTTCCACCATGGATATGAAGGCTATATGTGATTTCTCAGTGCCTTTCATTTTCCTTCTCTAGGTTTGTACACCTTTGTCTTTCTCACCAATTATCTGACTTTCAGGATGATTCTTTTGAGTAATTCAGGAGGAAGGATTTGATGTTGATTGTCGTCCTCACTCTTCTTGTCTGGGTGTCTCTTCTCCACCTGATTCATCATCTTCTTGTGACTCTAATATTTGTTGTTCTTCATCTTCATTATTCTTATCCTCTTCTTCATCTAACTTGGTGCTTGTTTTCTGTTGATCTTTTACAAGAGCTTCTTCGTCAATTCAAACATCAATACAGCCTACTAATTTAAGCAATCTTTTGTTAAAGCATCTGTATCCTTTACTGTCCGTTGCATATCCTAGGAATATACCTTCATCAACTCTCTTTTATAGCAAGATTTGCCTCACCATTTCTACCTTGCACAGAGGGCCTTTTTCCATTTCCCTATGCAGACTTATCAACCCCCTTTTTGATAAATCCAGAGCCAAAATTATATATTTTTCCACATATACGCTCCCTAACTGCTTTGCAAGATGTGTATACGCTTGTTGATCCACTACAGCTTGTGTATATCAGGATTTGTGCCAGAAAATACAAAATGAGGTCGGTTTTCCATGTCACGACAAATAATATTTGATCTTTGGCCTTCCATATGCTGGGAACGTTCCGATTCGGCCATTCAGTTGCATTCTGGAGGCTATAAGAGCACAACTTCGAGCTATGGAAAAAGAGAGAGAAAGCATTCAACTTTAAGAGAGAAGTTACTCTGGAGAAATTACTAATATTGAGTCTGCATCCCTTTGTCCCTCAAGTTGGAACACAGTGTTACAACCCCCAAGCTCTTCCCTTATTGTCAAGAGGATCTCATTATCTCTTTGTTATGAGCTTGCCTTTGGTGGAGGATTCAAGTGGTGGAGACCTAGTTGGAAGGAACTTGGTTTCTTGGTTTCGAACCGTGCCGAAACGGAAGTCTGTAATGTTGATACTTCTGTTGATCAATTATTAAAAGAAATACTCCTTTCCCGTCCTATCGATATCTTGCAAATATATGATTATTATCCATGGGAATGTTTGTAATGTTTATTAATGGATTGTGCTATCTGATGTGCTAACTCATTTATATACTGTCACTATATACTTGCATCGCTTGTTTGTTGAAAACTTCTTGCAGGTGTAAAGCTTTGGGTCAAAGTGCTCAACGGTGGAATGACATCAAACAATTGGATCGAGGTAGGCTCCTTCCTTGTATTGCACATTAGTTTATATAGAACATGTTGGAATTGAGTTAATTTTCCCAGTCATACCTGTCTATGGTGGTTTACCCTTGGCCATAGAGAGTTTTTCCCTCGTAAGACTCTACTATCAAATTTTCCCAGATGATCATCATTATTCTTGATGTAGCATTTACTTCCAAATACTTTGAAATGCTTAATGGATGCAGGTCGACCAAACCACAACTCGTGTGGATTTTTATCATTGTTCGGCCTTAGATGTGCTTTGTTCAAAATATAAACAGTTCTGTGAACAACCTCCACCCGAAAGGTTTGTGAAATGTCCCTCTCATTCATCATAGCCCTTGCCATCTGCTGAACTAATCTATTTTGGCGTTCTACCACTCAATTTTATTGAGGAGTACCTGGAATAGTATATTCTCTTTTAATTCCATGTCTATCACGGAATTCTTTGAAATCTCTTGACAGAAATTCTCCTCCTCTTTCTAAGCGAATTGCCTTTAACTTTCTTCCTGTCTAATTCTCGATTAATGCCTTAAACGTTTTAAACTTCTCAAACGCATCAGATTTTTCTCTCAGAAAGGCAACCCACGTACGTCTAGAGAAGTCATCAATGACCAGCATAAAGTAACGTTCTCTTCCAGTTCCTTCTTTCCACGATGGTCCAAACAGATCTATATGAACAAGTTGAAGCGGTTTCTCTGAAGATGTGAAACTCTTCGATTTGAATTGAGCATGAGTCAGCTTCCCCATATGGCAGGACTCGCATATAGAGTTATTAGGCTTAGATAATTTTGGAAGGTCTTTCACAACACCTTCATTATTCAGTTTGACAATATGATCAAAATTCAGGTGTCCAAGCCTTCTGTGCCATAACCAACTTTCATCAATTTTGCTTAAATGACACTTCTCCTTATC
Source organism: Picea sitchensis (assembly GCA_010110895.2). NCBI lineage: Eukaryota > Viridiplantae > Streptophyta > Pinopsida > Pinales > Pinaceae > Picea > Picea sitchensis. The sequence goes on from SNQJ01S0234251.1 coordinate 6,637, forward strand.
TTCCTTTAGGTATACATTGTTTTCAATTCTAACCCTTTTTGCAAGCAACTCTCCTGTGTTGACTGTCTTTATTTTACAATTCTTGGCAGTGAAAGTGACTTCACATCCTCTATCACATATCTAACTGAGACTAAGAATATTATGCTTTAAACTAGCAACAAATAATACATCTTTGATCCCACAAGGATGAGTACTGAGTCTAGTCTTCAGAACACTGGGAGTTCATCAACTCCCAATCCCACTATAGTTAATTACACTCCTTCGACACATGCAGCTTCTATAGTTGCAGTGTCGGAGGCCTACACCAGTACTATGGCTCGGCCCGTAGTCAATGCTTCGTCTCTTGCCTCTAACCCTTTTGGAGGTTTTGGCCACTCACCAAGTTACAATGTTCAGACCATCCCCATGGCTACTAGTTTGTTTTCTTATGGTATGCCAAGTTTCACTTCGCAGTCTTCGACTGCCATCCCAGTTGTTGGCCATAACGCTAGCCCTGGACTTGGGGGCACCACACCTCCTTACACTGCCTTTCCGTTTGGTAGCTCTCATTTTCCCCAAGTGAATCCTAATGTAGGAAGTGTCCCCTTTCCTAACCCCGGGTCTAATCCTTCTACGGTTGGATGGAACAACCAAGCTGGCAGACAAGTTAAGCCCTATATCCCTATCCCATCGGTGTCAAATTCGACCAACACTTTTGGCATAACGAATTCACTTCAATCCTCTATATTCCCACCTGGAGGAGGTCAGTCTTATGTCTTGGGCACCCCCCAACCTGGATCTAATCCAGTTGGGGGTAGTTTTAACAACCCTCAGTTTGGAGCTAATACAACTAGGGGCAATTTTCATAACCCTTATCAGAACATTCCTGTTGGAATGATGCCCAATCAATCTTTCACGAATCCGCCCGGAGGAGGGTCTTTTAATTCTAGACAAGGTTTCGGTCCTTACCAGAACCCTGGATGGAACGCAGCTCCTAATACTCAGTCTTTTGCAGGAGGATGGGGTCAGGTGTCGCAGCCCCGTATTCCTTTTCTAGCCACGCTTAATCTGCCAGATTTGTCTAAACTAATGAACGACCCGGTGAGTCATGATCCCACATGGCCCCCTGTCCCCACCAAGCTTCCGTTAGACATTCCAAATTTTGAAGGAAAGAATGGCGAGGATCCTGGTGATCACATCACTACTTTTCACCTCTGGTGCTCATCGAATTCTTTGAATCACGATTCTATTAGATTACGATTGTTTCAGTGCACTCTTATCAGGATTGCATCACAATGGTATATTGAGATACCTAGGGGAACATATGGGTCTTTTCAATAGTCAGTGTTAGCCTTTCTTAACCATTTTCAACTACCTGTTCGTTACAATGTTGGCCCTGAACTTTTGTCAACTTTACGCCAGGGTTCCAGCACTCATATTTCAGACCATATCCAGGAATTGCATAGGCGAAGACGGTTAATTAAGACTCCCATACCCCCCCAGCCTTTCTTTTAGAATGGTTTTTAAAATCTGTGCACACTCCTATTTCAAAGGACGTTGCTATTTCTGGGGTCTTCAGTGAGGAAAAGGCCATTTTCAGAGCCCAACAATTCGATTTGATCTATGCTCAGTCGGGGATGTTATACCACCTTCTTCCCGACGCACCATAGTCGACTCATGATCCTAGACAGGGTCATGGGCCCCATGTCGATGGCATTGTGGGGTCCAACAATGTAAAGTCCACAGACTCGACAACGAAGTATGTCGGAGGACCAGCTTCATCTAGATCCTCCAAACCCACCCAATCGACGGATGTACATTCCGTGCAGTCGTCGAAAAACCCAAATGGTGACCAACAACCAAATGGGAATAAACGAAAAGGTCGAAATAATCGTAGAGGTGGAAAAAATAAACCCAAGGACAAGAATAATAATGGAAAATAGAACGATAATGTTGGAGAGGGCACGAAAGAAAAGCGTACGGTTAAGTTTCCTTGTAAACTTTGTACAGATGATCACCTTACACACTTATGCCCCAAGCTTGCAAAAGGTGCGAGGCTTTTAAATCTTTCGCCTGCTGTGATAACGAATCCTTTTCCTCATAACCAGCACTTAGCCTCGAGTTCTTCGAACGCCGGAAATGCGTCTGGTGGGAGTCAAAACCCACCATCGCAAGATGAAGACCATGTTTGTATCAATATGGTCGGAGCAACAATCGATATAGCCTCTCACTCTCAAGATTACGGCTCTTCAAAAGCTAGTACCAGCCTAGAAGCTCCTCCTCCACCCCCGGAGACGAATTTACAGATCGAGAAACCAGAGCCACCACCTTGTATTCTGAAAGGACTATTCAACCGCTCTACCCATAACCCTAATGCTAAAGCCACCCAGAACTACCCTATCATTGAGGATCTGGGCCAAACACCTTGTGTGATGTTTGCTTTGGAGGTACTCCAGACGTGTCCATCACAAAGGAATGCCTTACTCTCTGCCATAGGAGCTCTAGAACCTAGTAGCTCGAAGATCATCAAGTTCCATGTCACGGACGTGAAGCCTCATTTACCATAACATGTGGCTTTCCAAATCCACGTGGAGTATTCTAAATATACCATCAAATGAGCGGTCATTGATGAAGGTGTTTCCACTTGCATGATGTCCTTAGCCTGCTGGAAAGCTATCGGTTCTCCAACCCTTTCAAAGTCATTGACCATGTTGACCACATTCGACGGTCATTCCCTCCACCCTCATGGTATTCTCCCTGCTTTTCCGGTCCAGTTAGGTGGGAAGATGGTAGAGGTGGAAGTAGAGGTAGTTGATGCACCTCTCGATTATAACCTATTACTAAGTTGCAATTGGACTTATGCTATGGTCATCATCGTATCATTCATTTTCCGCACGCTTTGCTTTCCCCATCAAGGGGAGATTGTGACGATCGACCAGTTATCCTTTGCGTACTCTAGTCCGAACGCATTTGTTGGATCATCGATCCCTGTGGTCGACAATTCTCAGCCGACAACTGAGAATATTGGTGTCAGAATGTATTCTTCCCTCATGGGTACGTTCGACTTCTCGGCACCGATTCACCACATTTACGCCATGTCCAGTACACTCGCTTCAGTAGAGAGGTCCATCTGTTTCTACACTTCTTATTTCAGTGACCCTTGGACCCTACCTTCTCCGACTTCATCGATTGAAGGTCAGTCGCATGCTGGGATGGATATGCCACTATCGGCAACAGAGATCGCATATCAAGCTATCCTTGACTCTTCTGTCGATCCTGTTCCCTCACAAACGGTCGAGGAGGATCCAGTTCTCAGGCCCGTGTGGGCCACTTCGTTATCTTGTTCACATGATTTCCTAGATGAGACTTTGCCTTCAGACGAAGCCATCCTTGAAGCCATGAATGTTTTCGAGAGACCTTGGGATGATATGGATCATCAATCTTATTTTCTCCCAAGTCTTGAAAAAATTGATCAAGATGATATTATATCTACCCTGAGTGAGATAGTCGATCACGCCGTAGTTCGACTTGATACACATGGCATTTACGCTGAAGGGAATATGGCGAGTATTTCTCCCACCGTCCAGATTGATATCTCTCGTACCCCTGGCAAGATTGAAAACGTAAATATAGGTGCAGATTGTTCGCCAGAAGAGATTATGATCTACACCAACCTATTCAAAGAATTTCGAGATGTATTCGCTTGGTCAGATGAAGAGATGTCAGGGATAGACCCCCATATTGTCGATCATGAGATTAGGACTTACCCAGATGATAAACCCGTTCGACAACGTCTTATAGCTGTTAATCCTAGGAAGGCCCCCGCTATTAAGGCAGAGGTAGAGAAGCTACTTAATGTCGGCTTTATCTACCCGGTTCCCTTGACCAAATGGGTATCCAACCCCGTTCTCGTGAATAAAAAGCAAGGAACCATTCGCGTGTGTACGGACTTTCACGACCTAAACAAGGCATGTCCTAAAGATAACTTCCCCACACCTTTCATTGATCAGATTCTCAATGAGTGTGCGGGGAGCGAAATATTTTCTTTTATGGATGAATTTTCAAGCTATAACCAAATCCAGATCAAACCCAAACACCAACATAAGATGGCATTCATATGTCCTTGGGGCACGTTTGCATACCAGAAAATGCCTTTCAGCCTGAAAAACGCAGGAGCAACCTTCCAACAAGCCATGACTTTCACTTTTCATGATCTCAAACACATAGTCGAAGCTTACCTCGATGATCTTGTTGCTCACTCTCGTAAGAGAATGGATCATGCTACGCACCTTCGACTGGTTTTTGAAAGATGACGCTACTATAGAATCCGACTCAACCCTCATAAATGCATCTTTTGCGTTAGATCTGGACATCTCTTAGGATTCTTAGTCTCTAAGATAGGGATCATGGTTGATCCACTTAAGGTCGAGGCAATTTTTCAGTTGCCTCCCCCGTGCACGATTAGACAGCTTCAAGGTTTACAGGGAAAGATAACTTTTGAGTCGGTTTATCGTGAATTATGCCAATATCACTAAGGGTTTCATGCACCTATTGAAGAAAGACACCCCGTTTATCTAGGACGAGCGAGCCCAACAGTCTTTTGACGCTTTAAAGAAAGCCTTGGTATCAGTCCCTCTGCTAAAATCTCCTGATTACAGTAGAGATTACTTGTATATCGCTGCGTCTGAAGAGACCATTGGTATGGTTCTAGTTCAGGAGGATGATGAGCTCCACGAGCACGTCATCTACTATCTCAGTCAAAATTTAGTTGGTCCTGAACGAAATTACTCACACATTGAAAATCTAGCTTTGGTTGTTGTCCACGCAGTCCAATGTTTACGACACTATATATTGCTTTGCAAAACTACTATGGTTGTCGATGTTAATCCATTTCAATATGTCCTCACTAGACGTATCATAGGTGGAAAATATAATAAATGGATTGTCATCCTACAATAATTTGATCTCGACTTTGCTTCGGCCAAGTCCAAGAAATCACCAGTTTTTGCAGAGTTAATATCTGATTTCCCGCGATTAGACGAAGATGTTATTCATGTCGATTCATTCGCAGATGAACACATTTTCCTTGTCTCGTCATCCGACCCCTGGTATGGAGATATTATTTTATATCCTCAAACCTTGAAGTTCGCTCAGCATCTCTCACGAGATGATCGATGACGTGTTAGATACCAAGCCAAAAAGTATACAATCGTCAGTGACACTTTGTATCGTTGAGGAATAGATAGCATCTTACATCGTTGCTTAACTCACGAAGAAGTTGAGTTAGTCCTTAATGACTGCCACAAAGGGGCTTGTGCCAGTCATCTATCTGGGCTTGCGACAACCCAAAAAATGTTGCAAGCTGGTTACTTCTTGCCCACCATATTTAAATATTGTATTGAAGCGGTTAAGAAGTGTCACCCCCGCCAGGTGTTCACTCGAAAAAAGCACTTGCACCCAGCCCCTCTCCACCCAATCATTATCGTCAGTCCCTTCACTAACTGGGGAGTAGATTTCGTTGATTGCAACCCAAATTCGGCTGGGGGGCATCAACACATTATCGTGGTTATCGTCTACTTAACCAAGTGGGTCGAAGCCATGCCTACCGTGAAATCCAATGGGAAGATTGCATCTTTTTTCATATTCAACCAAATTATCGCCCGGTTCGGTATCCCGAGTGAGATTGTCACTGATCATGGCAGTCATTTTCAAAATGAAATGATGATATAACTAGCATATAAGTTGGGGTTTAAACATGATCACTCATCTCCTTACTACCCATAGGAAAATGGGCAAGTAGAGGCCATCAATAAGTCTCTCAAGACCATTTTGCAAAAAACTGTTAGTCGTAGCAACTCCAACTGGCACATCATGTTATATCCCACACTTTGGGCATACCGAACCTTGGTTAAGACTGCCACCGATTTTTCTCCTTTTCAGTTAGTACACGGTGTGGAGTCGATACTTCCCGTTGAATGCGAAATCCCTTCTCTCAAATTGGCAATTGAGCTCCTACCTGACACTTTGGATTTAGAGCGACGCCTTGTACACCTAGAGAGTCTTGATGTGCAGCGTCGGGACGCCTTTAAGGCTATCGAGGCAAACAAGAAACGTGTCAAGGTTCAGTACTATAAGTTTGTCTGTCCTCGGTTGTATGCTAAGGGTGACTTGGTCCTCTTGTATGACCAAGCTAAAGAACTGCTAGGGGCAGGCAAGTTTAAACCCATGTGGCATGGTCCTTATATCGTGCGACGTGTTCTAGAAAAAGGAACCTATGAGTTAGAAGATTATGAAGGGAATAAATTGGCTGAGACCAGAAATGGGCTCTACTTAAAAAAGTGTTACGCTTGAGCCCTGGGCTTGGGAAAAACCCTTTGTATACTAATGTAAATTTAGTGTATATACACCTTTTCCCCTTTTTTGTCTTTGGCTTGCTTATCAAGTTTTCCCTTTTGTTGGCAGATGTCAACGGAATCTTTGGTCTACGTAGGATTCGCAAACAGAGCCAATCATCATACATGGAACTTAGCTTCTACCGCTTGGGTGATTTACTCATCCAAGGGTCTGCAGGTGTCTTCAGGTGGCATATTCATAGGGCCATCCACGAATAATGTGGTCGAATATAGCGTCGTTATAGAATTATTGCGCGATGTTATCTCACATGGTATTTTCTCTATAGAGGTGCGCCTGGATTCTCAATTAGTCGTATGTCAGTTAAATGGTTCATTACCGTGTGCACGATCTGACGTTACTCCGTCGATTCTTACGGTTATGTATTTTAGAACGATAATTTGATTTTATTACATATTTTCACATTCCTAGAAGTTCTAATCATGTATCTGATACCTACGCTAATTACGTTTTGGATTGGCATTTGTCACATTAATAAAGCAAAGAAGACCATTAAATCAATGTACAGATTGTAAGATATAAGTACAGCCCAAGATCCTTTTTTTTATATTTCCAAAAAAGATGGTGTTTTATATTACAAAATTGGGGATAAAACCCTCAAAAATACATATACAGTCAATATACATGTCCTATGAAATCTACGCTTGTGGTGCCAGATGAGTCTCGTGATAGCAAACCACGGCGTTGGTGAGACACCGGAAGAGTGGTACCCATGCTCTAGGTACACCGACAACCTGCCTCTACGTGGCTTCAGGTAGATCCTCCACCTGAACCATAGGAATCCTCTACGTCAAACGCGACAGGTTGCCCTGTGTTAATGTTTATGCCATTCTTATAGTTCTTTGCATTTCAATAGATAAGAGCAGCATAAGAACAATATCACTGAGAAATACACATTCACAAGAGACACAACATTTATCCTGGGAAACCCTCTAGGGGAAGAAAACCCAGCA
>SNQJ01S0234252.1:0-13979 GCA_010110895.2 Picea sitchensis
AATCTTCTCCAAGTGATCATGAAGATTATGCAAGACACGGAAAAACATAAGTAATAAACATCAATCACACATATGATATACATAGAGACAAAAATTCATGAGGAAACCCATAAAGGGAGAAAACCTCTTCTTCTTAGAATGATAGGAAGTATTTTATGTTTTGTACATCATCTATCTTGGAGCACCAACTCAATGTGAGGCTACCGCCTATGTTTTATAAGCTGCAACTTGCCAAGAGCACCAACTCTCTGGTTTCTCTAGCACCCACTAGAAGGAAGCACCAACTCCCTGAGTGTTCCAACACCAACTGGATGGAAGCACCAACTTCTTGAGTGTTCCAGCACCCATTAGATGGAAGCACCAACTTACAGTCACACAGGCACCAACTTGTATAATAAAGAACAATGGTTCTCCCTTGCACCACCCTACCACCCTGGTTTTTCTGGCTGCAACCTGATGGAAGCTACAACTCCCTGTGTTCAAGTGCCCACTTGAAACTCTGAGGACAACAGTCCTCCCTAGCACCACCCTACCACACTGAGATATAAATCTTTGCTTTCTAAAATTTATTACAATGATACAATATTTATCAATTGCTTACCAATCTCATCACTGTTCGGCTACACTGCTCTACTATGCCTGCATCAGTGTGTTCCTACTCGCATATTCTTGTTCTTAAGTTCTCATATAGTCTAAAGTTTTCACCATTTATTCTCTGTCAAACTTATGTTATTCATATCTGCATCTTTCACGCTATGTTCCTGCTATCCTCTTGATCACATGCATTTCAACTTGTTTTACCGAGAAACAACAACCTGTCTCTGTCATGACATTTTTTCTTTATTCCTTCTCTCATCATCCGTTACACTTCAGATCTCCAATGCTCGAGTCGGGAATCTCAAACCGCTCAAGAAAAATGATTTCAATGCCCCAGAACAATGATTGAGTCAGTGTAACTGAATCATAACTGATCAAGAAACCACGAAGTAAAACAACAAACCTTCGATCAGATTTTGTTTAATCAACGACGTTGGATTATACACGTAGATGATTTTCTATTTTTCAATGCGTAACCTTCGATGTGGAGCCTAGAAATGCTAGATCCTTTCCCTATCTTCCGTTGATGTGACCTTGGGAGTTGATCTCATGTGACCATGCGATCGCGGGTGTGGCCAAAGGTGGTTTGAAGGAAATCCGCTTTTCGCCCCACAATTCACTACAGAGCTCCACGTATGCTTTCTCCAAAACCGTGGTTTCGATTGCGACCCGCCTTCAACATTTTAAAGTTCGTGCACCTTCAATCCCTGTAATGCAACGGGACTGTCGATCTCATGATCTTGACGGTGCTCCTGAACTGACGGATCAGATCTAACCTTCTTAAATCAGTGACTATGATCTATTTCATGATCCGAGGTTCGAGAGTTTCAAATCTTAAACCCTTCTTTCTTCTATATGTTAACCTTCCGGAGTCGATAATCTGCGGACACCTGTCCTTCTCAATCGACGACTCTGCCTTCACTTTGGGAATTTGACCTTTCAACCAGATCAATGGTTCTGCGGCCCCTATCTTGATCAATGGTCAAGATCTCCTTCATGTCTATGGACTTCTAAAATCTCAAATCTCAAAGTGACGCTCTCGATCAAACAACCCAAATTCACTTTGGACGATCTGACGCTTGAGATCTTCTTCGGATGATCTGACGAATGAGATCTACTTCGAATGATCCGGTGGTCGAGAATGTATTTCAACTCTCCAACTCTCTGGGCTTTGGGAATTTCAAAATCTCAACTTTTCTTCCTTCACTTTCTCCCAGAGTGTTTTTCCCTGAACCGCACAGATTTCTGCCACATGCCCTTCTGGCAACCAACAACCTGGATCTTCTTCGACCCTTGGGTCTTCGGCAATCTCGTTTCCTTCCCAACCACAAACTCCCGAAGTGGTTCGCTCTGGCGTTGTGGATCGTGTGCCACCTGTCAGTCTTGACGATGGATGGTCCCTCCTTACTTCGAGACTTTGACAAGTTCGCTCTTTTGTGCTCATCCAAAGGTTTAACCTTCGTGCATTTATCTTTGGATCCAACGACTATTGATCCTTGGTTCTTAGATCCAACGGATCAGATCTGTAGTTCTCCTAGATCTAACGGTTGTCCTAACTCCTGATATGTATCTTAAATCGATGACTGAGAGCGACTTGGGACCTTCGTCCTTCAGGACTTCGGGACTTTTGACATTTGTTGGTGATGAAAATCTCGAAGTAATTCTTCCGGAGTGACATAGCTTGCTTACGTCTCTTGTTGACGTGGCACAAGCCAATTTCCTCTTGACACTTGTAATCATCTGATTATGCCATGTGTACTTGTTGACGTGGTCTGCCAACTTTGTCTGCCACATGTCCTTGTAGATGTGGTTTGCTGACGTGGTTCTCCCTGATCTAACGGCCATCGCATTTTCTCTAGATTTGATGGTCCTTATTCATTTAAAATTTCGGGCTTCAGGTAATTCAACTTTCAAGTTGCCAATTCTTTCGAAGTGAGATTTTCCGAACAGTAACCTCCTCGCAAATTTTGACGCGAAACAAATGTTGTTCGTCGATCATGTTCTTAGATCGATGGCTCGATCCATCTTCGATGTTGTTGTTCTAGCTTATCCTATCCTTCCACTTAAAGTGATCCGATGGTCATGAAAACTCTCATCCACGTTCAAGGATTTGATCTTGATCACGTTTTTGTACTGCGCTTTCTCTTCTGAGCTTTGATCTCTGCATAATGTTTGCTTCTCCTCCTAATCTTATGCTTTTCTTGTTTTCCATCCTCGTTGTTGTTCTTGCCATCAATGACAAAAATAAGCTTCCTGTAAAACATACCAACATAGGTGACCTTGCATGAATAAAAAAATCCTATGTTCAAGGGAGTAATAAAGAAAAGAACTCTCACCTTGCATGAATAAAAAAATCCTATGTTCAAGGGATTAATAAAGGGATTAATAAAGGAAAGAACTATGAGCAGAAGAATCAATCTTATTTTTTTAAAGCCATTTCTTATTTTCCCATAAAGTTACCTCCCTGCAAAGGAAGGAAATTACACCTAATCATGGACCAAAGAAAGGGAAACCAATTGCAAGTTCATTGTCTCTCAATTGTACATGTGAGACCAAGCACATGAAAGTACTTTGACTAACGTGGTTTCAACTATGAGAACGAAACATTTTTATTTATTTTCACGTGTTTTTTTATACCATAATATAGTGATATTTAAAATGTTCTTGATTCTACTATGTTTTGGTGAACATTCTTGAACCAAATCAAGCCTGTGATTCACAAAAATAAAGTTATGATAGTGATGCTTATGGATGACCAAAACTTTGCCAAAGGCACTCGTAAATTCAAAAGTGGTTAATTGTAATTAAATATTTGCATATAGTGCCATTGTAATCAAAAGAGATGATATAGTGATCAGAAACATCGATAGATACAACCTACAAATCTGGATTATAGGACCAAGCATTCTGAACATGATACAAAACATGACTTTACCCAATTTGGAAAATACTTTTACAGATATACATGTTGACTGTTCCATACTCAACATGGCACCAGTACCATCCACCTTGTCCACAGTTGAAAATGATAAGACAGAAGGTGAGAGAAAAGTGACCATTTCTATCCAATTTTTGTCATGACATTGGCTGCAAAAGAAACCCATCCAAAACACTTTGGAATCCATAGAGGAATCCATAAGTCATCCTCCGGAGCTTGTAGAATACTAAAATATGAAAGAATAATAGACCTGATGTGTATACTAATAGACAACCAATCCTTGTGAAATCACTCAAGTTTGTGTTCTTTGTGTCTTATGTCAGCTGAGGGTGCAAAGTTATATGCAACATGTTCAAGGCAATTTGCAGAGAAGTTTTTAAATGAAAATAATTGAAACAAAACCATTACTACGCCTTGGAAACCTCTCAGTTTGTCAACACCATAGTTCTTATCTTTGACTACATATTTCAGAGCTAAATGATTACATACACGCAATGATTACATACCAGCATAAAACCTTGTTTTTTTCAACTTATTATGGGTGAAGCTTATCTCCTTATTGATCATATGTTGCAACCAGATTCTTGTGAAACAATTTAGATGACAAAGTTTCAAAGTTAAAAGAGTATATATCTCTAAATCAACTGAACCATATCAGTTTNCAGAGAAGTTTTTAAATGAAAATAATTGAAACAAAACCATTACTACGCCTTGGAAACCTCTCAGTTTGTCAACACCATAGTTCTTATCTTTGACTACATATTTCAGAGCTAAATGATTACATACACGCAATGATTACATACCAGCATAAAACCTTGTTTTTTTCAACTTATTATGGGTGAAGCTTATCTCCTTATTGATCATATGTTGCAACCAGATTCTTGTGAAACAATTTAGATGACAAAGTTTCAAAGTTAAAAGAGTATATATCTCTAAATCAACTGAACCATATCAGTTTGAACCCTATATCGCTGGCCCAGATTTCATTTTTCCTATACATAATACCAACAATAATGAAAACAATATATGTTGTAGCCTGTCATGAAGGGTAACTACTTATTGTCAAATACCCATCATAAAAAGCAACCAATCACAACATGTTCTTCCAATCCGAGGCAGTTTTGGCAATGAGGTGAATTTCTAGAACCATGCTCCTTTCTCCCATGATTCATATACACAGTAATCTGCCAATGTATGAATGTCGGTACTGTCGGTACTTGTGATGGGCATGCATCTACTTAGTACAAAAATTCGATTCAAGATAATTTAGATAAACAAAACTTCAGATAGCCTATTCCCTCTCTTATTCCTACCTCACAGGGGAAACCAAATAGAGTATCCCCCTTTACTCCGTAAGCTCACTGTAATGAATAAAAATACCGCTGTATAATAACGATTTAGCTACAACGTTTAGAAAGCCAACACAGAGGTTTAATTATTTAGGATTTCTCATAACAGCTTATGGTCGAGCAATATTATGGTCAATAGGTCTAATGTTCTCCTTTTTTGCAAAAGAAATGTGATAGTGAGAAACATATAGTGGTAGAAAACAGTAATGAAGAATATTTGAATGTGCTAAACTAATATGAGGTTTGTAACCTCCAGGAACCCACAACAATTCAAGCAGATGAAGTTATACTCGTCATTTTCAAACAAAAACATCACTCAGCAACAGTGACCATAAAGGTCACACTTCTGAATTTATTTATTTTTTTAATTAAAAACACACACAGCAACAATGCCCACAAAGGTCACGATTTTGCTAGCAATAAAAACGTTATTTTTTTTAAAAACACCACTCATCATCAGTGACCATAAAACTCACGATTTTTCCAACATCAAAAACATTTTCTCAAAGAAAAACACCAATCAACAACAATGCCCATAAAGGTCACGATTTTGCCAACAACAAAATTATTTTTATTCATAGAAAAACACCAAAGGTCTTTATTCTGAAGGTCTTGACTCGGACCTTGTAATAAATGGTCTTACCTTGAAGTTCAGTTCAGTAGGGTTTTGATACCCCAAAGCAATGTAAGACCCCCTAAACCTTATAATTACGTTTACAGTGCCCATGAAAGTCACGGTTTTTCCAGCAACAAAAACGTTTTAAGATCCAATCAATACAGGATAAGGTGATTGGGGACTTTGACGTCCAGATCATTTTCCAAATCTATAAATAGAATTACATATGAATAAACAAAAGACTGACTTTCGTAGCAAGAAATGAATGAACCACAGCTACTGAAAATTAAAAGTTCCAGGCTTATCCCTTAAGAGCTAACCTGCCTTTTTGTTCTATGTTAACAAAGTTGAATGCCAACATATAGAGGGTATGGAGTACCAAACACTTTGGGTTTAAACTAATTTACAGTGCACCCAGAGTAATTAGGACAACAATTGAAGCGATTAATGGAAGGGAAAATACAACAAATCCATAGAAATAGACTCCAAAGGTATGTTGAAAGTTCGATGATAATGTATGAAATATGCCATGTAAACCTGAGTGGAGGAAAACAAACATATGCATCGCATTTAACCATAATTTCCACAACTACTTAGTTATAAAACAAAATATATAAGTAATAATAAACTTATTTGTTATAAATTTGCAAACCAACAACCAACTGAGCTAGCAATTTCCACTCAACCATAGACAAATCCACAGTGGACGCCACCCCCTAGTTGCACTACGATACCACTAGGGTGAAGCACAGATTGTTAACTCTGAAATTTGGAAATTTGGAATATAATTAATGTTTTATTCTACATATTTCTTAATGATAGAACAACTCTGGCACCCACATACCTTCTCCACATATCACAAAGAACATTTCCTTCTCTTTTGTACAACGCCTAAGAAACTACTCATTCTTGTGCTATTGTGTGCATAGAAGGTCTAAACTATGTCTCAAGTTTCAACAGAGTTTTCCATGTTTTCTTGGCTTCTTCTCATAGCTACAAGCTTCCATTTATAGCTGGTTGGTCTATCATGGGTTTGGATCCCTTCCTCCAATGTCTAACTTCTCAATACTCTTTTCCACTTCTTTTTCTCACAACTCTCCTCACCCCATTCGAATTTCCCCCATGAATAATGGCTAGAGAATTCAAACACAACTTCTCTTCCTAGATCCAAGAATGTAGAGGAGATAGTTTGCTAAAATTTAAGAGTTGTGGCTTGGATTGAGGTATTTGTTTCCTCCACTCCTCTTAACTCATTTTTGTTTTGAAATTCAAAATTGAAATTGGGTGAGAAATCAAGATAGCATAAGGTAGATGATTTAGGCATAAAACCCCCTTGGACCCCCTCATCTTTCCCCTCTTGTGGTATCATAGCCCCTATAAGTGCTCGAGCTCAACTGCTCTTGGTCTTCTTTTTTCTTTATTAACTGCAAAACAAAAAGACGTACAATATTCACAGTACCATGGTATATTTGACCCATGGAATTAGTGTACGAGAGTTATAAAGTAATCATGCAAATTGTTTAAGTATTTATTTACAAATAATTCCAGGAGTAAAAAATGAGATATTACACCAAATAGCAAAGTACAAAGTTCTAGTACATAGTTCTACATAAGCCGAGAGGGGATGTACAAAAATATCCAAGTAGAATTTCCCCTTCATTTTAAGGACCAATGGAAATATCTTCCAATAGTTTACATAATTGTAAATTCTACAAAAATTAGTGGAATAACAAGCAATACATAATTAAATTTTATGCAATTCTCTCCCCTCACTAAACATGGTGGGATCTAGAGTTCATTGATTGCCCAAAAGAATGTTTGATTCTATGTCTTTCTCTCTACAATCTCGATTTGATTTTATTCCCCTTGTTAACGGGGGTGAAGACCTCTGCAAGGGATGCAGACTCATAAATTTCAAGGTTTTCTTCATCTCCAACCTCTTCAGTTTTCTTTTATTCTTCTAATATTTCCTTTTCTAACTCTGGCTCTTTCTCTTTTGGAGTCACCGAACATGCCCCAAATGAGGTCCCACCCTTGAAAATTGGAACTGTGTTCTCTTCTTCCTTTTGTTCTTTTGTTGCTAGCCCAATAGATGATTCATGAGATGACTTTGGATTTTCCTACTTTTCTTCCCATTCTTCCAGAATTTCATATTTATTGATAGAATTTGGAAGTTTATACTTCTTTCTAGGGTGATATCCCTTGGGTTGTTGTTTCTTTTGTCTTTTAGGCACTGACTTGAAGGTTTCTTTCTCATTGGTGCATTGAGGGGGTGGAGTCTACTTCATAGAGAGTTGTGATTCTTGAGTACTTGGGCAATTTTTTGCGAAATGGGCATACTCATTACAAGAATTAGACTTGAAAGGAATCTTCTCATAGTCAAGGGTTTGAGTATAGCTCCAACCATCCATATTGAGTTGGATCGCTTCTTTAAGACCTTTTTTTAAATCCACTTCCACACAAATTCTAGGAAAAGTGTATATACCCTTTTTTATCTCTACTTGGTCAATCACGTGACCCTACTTATCTCCAATAGTACGTTTTAAGGGTGGTTTTGTCCCAAAATCCCAAAAGGAGATGTGGAAGCCTAACCTATATAGTAGCAACTGAGATTTCTATATTTGGGTTTGGGTCAAAATCCAAGGTGTTGGATGTATGGGCTGACCCGGGTTATACCTTAGTTCACCAACAAAACCCTAGAAACCATCGACCCTTTTGGTAAACCGGAAGGCTACACCACGCACAGAGTGCACAATGCAGTCTCACCCGATATGACTTATGGGTGGTTGCAGGATGAAGATGTTGGCAGACATGGAAGAGATTGGGGATGTTCTACTTCTTCTACTTTAACATCCATCATACCATATACTTCATTATCCCATTAATCTAGATCTAACAGTTAATTCATTCTGCATTATCAGTACTGCATGCTACAAAATACTATTATAGCCATTCATCATTCATTCATAATTGCATAAACAAAAAAAACATCATTCAAACACATCACAACACATGATTTTACCGTGGTTCACCCCCCATGGGCTACGTGCACAAAGATCTTTTGCTTATTTATTATTCTTCATCAAATAGCGTTGCACACATTACATTATAGGTTTATGACTGGTGAGGTTGAACCAAGCTCCATAGCTCCACATCTTGTGACCTGACCCTCAATTACATCTCAACACTGAATTTGTCTGAACTCTGTAGCTCTCAACAAAACTATATTTCGACTCAGACTCAAAAAGATGTTCAAAGTACTTTGCTCCTACCTATTGATAATGATCAAAGATAGATCTCTTATTTTGCTCATACATCCTCTATTTATATTACAAAATGGGTAAAAACCATTACATCATGACTCAAAACCCGAATTCTAAGCGGACTTCACTTTTCCAATTTCTAACTTTCTTCCGCGTGGTTGGTCTTCGATCCAACCGTTCCTTGATTTGAATCTACCCCGATCTTCCTTCTTTCCTAGCACGTTTCTTCCTTTGCCCTTTGTCGTGTTTTTTCCCCTTATTTCCTAGTACACACTACTTCATTTATTCCATTCCATAGCTCTTAGCCTCATTTACTGCACCGAACCCAAACATTTCCTGCTCCAACACCTGTGCTCTCTTCTCTGTTAGGGTGTCCACCACCTGCATTGTTATGTGCTCCTCCAACACTTGTATTCTCTCTAAGTGTGCTTGTTCCAGTCTTCCTTTCTCTAGTTCTAGCTCTACTATCATCTTCTGGGCTTGCTCTTGCAAGGGCTCCAACTGAGCCTGTCTTGACTTTCTTTCCCCTTGGACTGTCTTCAAATTTGCTTGCATATTTTTCATTTCCTGCGTGACCTTCATTCTTTCTGATATTGACATTGTCTTTTTCCTTTGATTTAACTCCTGAACTACGACATTCAACTTCTCTTCCCTCTGATCTAATTTCTAGATCCTTTCGTCTTGTACCAAGCTCATCCATATCTGTGTAGTCCTTTTGTTGAGTTCTGCTACTTCTTTTAATTCCAACACAATCCTGTTTGTTTGTTCTATTGCCTACTGCTCCCTTTCTGAGGAGGGGTCTTGGTGTCAGCTTCCCAACCAATTCTACTATATCATGTTTATACCCTTCCATCACCTGCGCTATCCTATTTATTTTTTATTTTGTGCTGAGTTCCCCTGCTAGTGCATTGTCTGGGATCGTTTGGAAGACTTCTTCAAGTATTTTCTCCATTTTATCTGCGCGTTCCCCCACCCCCCTCATGTTCAATATGCACTTCTTTGAGGATTGTCTCTAGCATCTCAGTCTCTACCTTGGTTGTCTCCAAGTTTGTTGCATCCGTTCTCGCCCTTGATTGTACTTCCTACGCGACACTTGAATCTACAACTTATATAATTCCTTTGTTGGGAGCTTGGATAAT
Source organism: Picea sitchensis (assembly GCA_010110895.2). NCBI lineage: Eukaryota > Viridiplantae > Streptophyta > Pinopsida > Pinales > Pinaceae > Picea > Picea sitchensis. The sequence goes on from SNQJ01S0234252.1 coordinate 9,903, forward strand.
GTAAAATGTAACTATTCCACATCCTTCAAAAGTTTTTGCGTGGTGTCCTCATCTACTTGTAGAATGCTCTGTCTTATTTGGAATGCCATGCTTCCCATTATTTCTATCTGGAATTTCTCTCTCTCTTTATGTATTAGCACCTGTTGTGTTGTGTTTCTCTGTTGTGAGACATTGAGTTGTAAGCTCTCTAGAACTTCTTTAACTTCCATTATCTTCTTCATGATTTCTTCTCTTTGGGATTCTGCAACATAGAGTGCTTCTTCTCCTCAGTCTTGCACCTTAATTTCCACTAACTCTGCATCCTCTTCAGTGATTGTGAGCTCAATGGGCTTCTTTTGTGCCCTCATCTTCTTCCTCTATTCTCCTATTTGCATGGTTGATTTCCTCTTTTCTGTCTACATAGGTTTCATTACGTTTGGTATGCTTCTAATCCTTGTCTCTTGGGTTGAGATTCCATCTTTCTTCTGTGCTTCTCCATTTTTTCTTTCTGCGTTGTCCATTCCTAGCACTAAGGCTCTCAGGACTATTTCCTTCTTCCTTGGTTTCTTTGTTGTTGTACCAACAACTGTTGATTTGGTGCGCTCTGCTGCTTTTTTTAGTATTAGCTATTGGGATACTGGATTTTTGAGTTTTGGAAGATTCTTTCTGCTCTTTTTCCTTTTCTCATTTCTTGACTACTACTGGCACCTTCCATTGATCAGGCCATTCTGCTAGTACCCATTGGACTTCTTCTGCTACTATGCAATAGTGCATCGTGAACCATGTCTTCTTAGGGTCTCTTATGATTTGTATCCATATGTTATGCCTCGATTCCTTGAGGTTGGCTATCCCCTCATGCTCCTTCACCACTTCAGGTAAAATTCTCCAAGTGTCTGCAATTTTCTCGTGCATCTCCTTAATATACATGCCAAAAATGCTTGAGTTGGATTTTGTCTGCTTGGCATCTGTGTTGTGTCGTGTCGCAGAGTTTCATATCTTACTGCGCCACACTTTCCTCTTCTTTCACAAAACATTGAAAGCTTTGTTTTTTCCCATGCCTCCAAGGATATCAAAATCAACAAGCATGAGTAGTGGAACTCCGTTCCAGCATCCTGCGCATCTTTGCAGTCTTCTAATAAAAGGTTGAGAAAATATGACGCCCAACTAAGAACTGTACCCTTTGTGCATTGTGCAGCTGCTACGACCACCCGTGCAAGTGCCTCTTCTTTGCGACACTTTCTAAGTAGCTTGCAAGCCATCAACTTTGTCGCAAATATGGTGGATGAGTCGTTGATGTTCTTAATGATCATACCTCTGTTGCCTTTGTCTGTGCCAAATTTTTCCTTCACTTCCTCTGCCATGGCCTTCTCCTTCCTCTATCATTGAGGTACTGCTCCGGCTTTACCCCATTTTTTTTATGCATGTATTTACATATTTCCCCCTACCGAAGTGAGGGATTTCCAATATATTCATAATTCCATAGTTTTAAAGTCCTTCTATCCATTGTTTGGGCTCCATTATCAGGATTCCTATCGAGTTTGACCCCCCATTTTCCATATAAACCCCCTACGCAAGATTTTGAAACTTGGCCACTCCTGTCACATCATGATCAATGTATCTTAACTTGGGAACACATGCTAGCATATCTTCTACAATGATTGAATCCAGAATGTGGGGCACTGACATCAAAATATGTGTTTGTGTGCGTGTTGATGCCATTGTTGCTCGTTTCCTTGATGACCCTATTGTTATTTCTTCTAGGGTTTATTCTTCCTGCATTTCTTCATCTGTGTTGTTGTCATCCTCAACCTTTGGGTTTTCCACTACTGCAGGTTTATCTGACTCCGTTTTATCACTGTCATCTTCACCATGTTCGCCTTATACGTGCATCACTCATGGGTTTTATGTGTTAGGGTTTTCTTTCGTCCTAGGGTTTCATCCTTGCGCTGCTTTACTGACTTCCACTACTTCTTCTTTTGGGTTTTCTTCTTTGATTCTCTTCGGATTGATTGATTTTGTCTCTTTCGTCAGAATGTCATCCACATCAACCACCCTGATTATCTCTTCCATCGATCTGTTAGTTCTTTTGGTCCTTCGTGCAAACTGGTTGGGTCATCCAAACTTTGGCAGTTCTATTTTCTTAACTCAGGAAAAATATGTTGTAGATATCGGTTGGGTTCTTAACAATTTCTTACTCACTTGCTCATTTTTTTCTCTGTCACTCCTTTGCTAAAAAATCACAAGTGTTTTTCGTTTTCCATGATTTTCCCTTTTTATAGACTCTGTCATAAATGCTCTAACTCGCCCTTTATTTTTCGTTCACCAATTTTTCACTTTTCTTGTTACATTTTGTTTCGTCTTTACTTTTTCTACGCACATTATCATGAGTCCTGTAGCACCAATTTATTGTCTATTGCACACTGTCATTCTCAACTATTTGTCTACCACTTATTCCTCTAACTACTTCTTTTTGGCTTTTTTCTTTATTTTTGTACTATTTTCTTCTTTTTCTTTTATTTTTCTTTTGTTTCTTCCTACTATATACATTATGTACAATTGTAATTTATACATTGTGATTACTAAGGGTTGGTAGGTCAACTGTCCTATACAGTTGCAGTCAATTACCATTCACCATTCCTTGCATTTCCTTGCCTGCTAAGTCCTTTAGATGCACAACACCTCCATCTGTGACATACTTTATCTCATATAGCCCATTTGTTGGATGTATGGTTTGACCCAAGTTCTACCTTAGTTCACCAACAAAACCCTAGAAACCATCGTGCCTTTTGGTAAACCAGAAGGATACACTGCACAGAGAGTGCACAACGCAGTCTCACTCGAGATGGCTTCTGGGTGACGCAGATGTCTACAGTCATGGAAGGGATTGGGGATGCTATGCTTCTTCTACTTTAACATGCATCATACCATATACTTCATTATCCCATTCATTTACATCTAACAATTAATTCATTTTGCATTATTAGTACTGCGCACTATAAAATACTATTCTATCCATTCATCATTTATTCATAATTGGAGAAACAACAAAAACATCATTCAAACACATCACATCACATGATTTTACCATGGTTCACCCCCATGAGCTAAGTCCACAAAGATCTTCTCCTTATTTATTATTCTTCATCAAATAGAGTTGTGCACATTACATCATAGGTTTATGACTGGGGAGGTCTTGCGACCTGATCCTCAATTATATCTCAACTCTGACTCCCTCTCAGCTCCGTAGCTCTCAAGAAAACAAATACTTCGAATCAGACTCAAAAAGATGTTCAAAGTACTCCGCTCCTACGTAGTGATAATGATCAAAGATGGATCTCTTATTTGCTGCTTCCTTTGGTCCATTCCATAGCTCTTAGCCTGAACGCCAAAATTGCCTGCTCCAACACAAGGTCAAGTGGGAAAGAATAATTCGCAAGCTATGAAGTAAGGGACTGATATGAAAATTTGATCTCTCCTCTTTGATGTTAAATAAAAACATGAAGAAGCCATTTCCAGAGCTTCAAAAGAAGTATTAAAATTTTATGTGGCCAATACCTCAACCACCCAAAAACTCGGCCATAAGCTTGTGAAATTTCCAACCAAGGCTTGTTCTTGAACATAATGGCTTTATGCTTGGCTTCAGGGGTCGAGATGTCTGTCTGAGAGGTCTCGTTAGACCTTTTAACAAATTTATCCATTCTAGGGTGTTTTTTGTCGGGGGTTTCCATTGATCCGAGACAAAGAAGCAACATTTAAATCCACGGTGGCTGGCATCAAAGACTGCAAATCTCACATCCAACATCAAGTAAAATGAAATTCTTTAAGGCGGCGTAAGGCTCGGCGACTATTCTCGAATTCTTCTGAGTGCAGAAGAGTAACAACGACAGCTAGGAAAACCCTAGCCACCTTAGGAGCTTGACCTCAAGCTCCATAATTTACCCATAAATATAAAATTAAACTTTTATTAAAAAAATAAAATCATATTATTTATCCATGACAATAAAACCAAAGATAAATATAGAAAAGGCTCTTACACAAACTAGGCAATCGGCGAGATATATAAAATTATTAGTAGTAGCCGTGGAATTGACCAAATAC
>SNQJ01S0234253.1:0-13979 GCA_010110895.2 Picea sitchensis
TGTTATTTAATTACAATTATTTTCTATGTATTGAAGTAAAGGTAAAAAAATGTGTTAAAAATGATATTTTACACTATATTTAAAAAATAAGGAACCAGTAATTAAGGACACCAAATTATGTGAAAATATTAATTTAAAAAAAATATATAGTGTACAACATTTTTAGCATTGGATGAAGCATGGAAATATGATTAAAAACACCATTGGTTAAAAAATAAATAAAAAATAGAAAAGTTTGAAAATAGATTAAAAAACACTCTTGAGAAAAAAAATTGAACAATTTGAAAATAGATGAAAAAACAAGCATTTAAAAAAAGAGTGGAAACCTTATGTATCATAAAATTTAAAATATAAAAAAACCACCTAAAAATGGTTGCCACCAGTAGCACCATTTTTAAAAATAGGGTAAAAAACTTGACCCCCCAAAAAATGAGAACGAGTTCTCATTAAGTTGGTAACTATGTTGAGTGCAAAGCAAGAAACAAGACATTTAAAGAAACCCACAAAAACAAGTAATTATACACAAGTTATGATAACTTATTTCAAAAGAAGCTATGCTAATAAAGAAATATTAGCACGCGTGCTTTGAAAATATACACGTAGGATGACATGGTGTACAAGCTTAGAGCCATCTAGAAGCTAAATATCCTAGAATAAAAGTGCACTCAATCCAAATTTATTGTAGAAGAATGTCAAATATGAAAGTACTATCCAATATATTTGTGCTAAGTTCACATGTGAAACTACAAGTTCAATTATCAAAGGATTTCAATCATAAATAATATTTTCTAAATAGGGTAATAAAAACATTAGTGCAAAGTCTAGCACAAAGAACACTCACGTTAAAAGTGTTTCTATGGTGTTAAACATTATCCTTGTAAAAACATGCAAAAAAATGATTTATCCATAAGTTGGCCATCACATGGCACTCTCTTTACATGCTAAACATATAAAAAATCAGAGATGTTAAAACATTTTTCTTTAGTATGGCTCTATATTGTTAAGCCCTAGACAAAGTCCCATGTTTTTTGTTTTTGTAAGTTAGATTGTATAAAAAGCCTTCAAAAAGCAGAAATTACAGTATCAACGTTTTGTTCCAGACTGTAAACACTGAACTGCCCCGGAGGGAAATCAGTTTAGCCAACCGAACATGTCAAGAACCAAAATCTTAAGTTGCCAGTCATAAGTATTACAGTGTCTAAATAAAAAAATCGCAACCCCATGTGGGAGACCGAATTGACCTTTCATCTAACACTCACATAATTGAAACAAACAAAATATGACTATATGCCCTATGTGGAAACATGAAAGTTAACCACCCCGCTAACCATGCATAGAGACACCTGTGAAAGTCATGTGGTAGGCTTGTAGTGTGGCCACACATCCAGGGAGGTGGTGTTGGTCGTTGGGTCCACGAGTGGTGTTGCTTCCTCCTCGACCGATGCCCCTTCTTCCTCCGTAGTCTCGTGTGCAGCTGACGCAAGAATCGACGGATAATTCCTCGTTGCATATGCTTCTCCATTTGTGGGGTGGCATGCTCCCTGCAATGATGAGATAATTTGAAAGAACAGCGTTTCCTTCCCATCCAAGATCTCCATCTGGAATTGGAGGTCGTCCAAGTCCTGTCATAATTCAAAGACCAAGCCTCGTAGAATCGCAAGGCCCTCTTGCAATTTTGATCCTGATGTTGAGTTGGTGTAGGAGTGAGGCTCTTGTTATGGTGCATGGCTAGCTCCAAAGCCCACACTCTGTGTTTGGGCGTAGTGTGGTTGGGATGGGGGTGAATGGGCTGGCGTGATCGCAGGCGAGTTGGGTGGAATGACAGGAATTCACTGCGAGGTGGAGGCCAAATCTGAGAGCGGCCTTGGGTTGAAACCCAAAGAGTTTCAGGAGAGATAAAACCATTCAATCCTGCATAAAAAAGGCAAGGAGAGGGGTAGGAGGCTGTGGCCAAACTGCGTCAAAGAGGATGGCAAGGAAGGTGATGAGGGCGAAGAACTATGAGAGGGTGCAGGAGGGGGTCGGAGAGCCATGTACGGTCGACCAGGATGCCAAGACGAGCCATGTTTGGATTCCCCCCTTTGTCTCGATATGTCTGAGACGCTGTGAAGGATATCAAGCACATGAAGGAGGAAGAGGAAACGAAGGATAAGCTAGGGGGAGGGCGGTCTGTTGGAGGACTCGACCGAGGATGAATGAAGTTGTGAGCACACCTAGTGGAATTCATAATGACGAAATCGTTGGTGGAGGAATACAAGCACGAGTTGAGTAAAGTATGGTTTATGGCTCTGATCCATCGAAGGGACGGATAGCCAAAGAAGTGTGCACTAAGATTAATGGCTCCCTGATAGGAGCAAGGTTGTTTTAAATGCATGGAGGTGGTTGGTGCCATGTTGGTCACCTCCTGTCCGATCCACTTGACACCTGGTCCGCAATAACACCCCATACGGGGGACAAAGCCCCATGTTATGTATAAAACCCCTTATTAATATCCTTATTGAATTATTACATTTCTTGTATTATATTTGTATATAGGATTTGAACCCCTTCATCGCACCCTTTCATTATAATTGTACCCTTTGTCTCCTATATATATACACCAAGGAGAGCTAGTCTTAGGATCATCTTATCCCAACTCATATTGTGTTATGAAATGGATATACTGTAAATGAACCCCCCCCTCAAAGTGGACTATAATTTATTGTTTTCTTATCATTTAAAGGCATTGGATCATACCATTTGGTATCATAGCTCATTGATCCTAGGGGTTTTCTTATCCAAGAAAGTCATCGTAGCATTTTCTCTATACATTTTTTTTCTAGGATGATTCAGACCATGAAAATTGGAGGCGATTTAAAGGAAATATCAAGGTATATGTGGTAAAAATTTCAAATTTTGTATCATCGTACTTTCGAAGATACACCCTGTGGAAGATCGGGTATCTAACTGGTCCTATTAACTAGTCTCAAACAAGTGTTCCAGGTAAAATAGTCACATCTTCTTCATGGAGGATATAAGGTGAGTGATACCAGTGGCATTGGAAAATGGACAGTCTGTAGTATTTATGGTACAATTTTTAGAATTTTATATCAATTATTATGCGCGGGGAATGCTTTACAAGTTAGCTCTCCTGGGAAGGAAAAAATTCAGTAAGGTGTGGGGAAGTTACCATAACTTCCACTTGGCACATCCAATCTTGATCAGACCCATGGAATTGAAGAGAGGACATATCAAAGGACTACAGAACAAAATTTCAGACTGAGAAGGGTTGAAATTTTAGATGGACTATAAGGAAGGTTAGCCATGAGGATAGACTTCAAATTAAGGTTTTAAAAGGTACATAACTAACAATTCACATAACATTTTATTGGAATATCTATTTATGGTGATTCAAAATTTGTGATAAATATAGAATAGAGGAGTATTATTATTATTACTCGATATGGGTCCATAAAGGTGAAAACACCAATTAAACCTCCAAAAGTCTCTTCTATGACTCAAGAAGAAAATGAGGACAAACATAACAAGTTTTCGAAATTGGAGGAACAACTTATTCAATTGAGTGAAAATTCTAATAATTGGGTAAACTCACAAATAAAAATTCAACAAATAGAAAGGAATATGGATGAAAATAAATGAGAAATGCAAAGGTCCATGAAGGAAATGCAAAATTCCATGTCTTCCATCTGTTAAGCTCTAGATGAGAGACTCCCTAAAGGAGATACCAAAACACATGGGAATCATTGAAATAAAGGAAATATTCATGTTGAACAAACTACCAATAATAAGTCATTTTCAAATACTGAATCCAACTCTAATAGTGGAGCTAATTATGGTGGGGTTCCTAAATTCAACTTTCCAAAAGTTGAATTAAAAAAGTTTTATGGTACAAAGGTCTTTACTTGGGTGAACCAAATAGAGCAATATTTTGAACTACATAATATTATGGATGATAAGAAAAGGATTCACATAGCAACCTTGAACTTTGAGATAAAACCATATCAATGGTATAAATGGATAGTGAAAAGGAATCCCCCTTTATATCACTACACTTGGGGTTTATTTACAAGATACTTATAAGCACAATATGGGAAAGTTTGGGAACATGACTACTTCAGTCAACTGACAAGAACCAAACACTCTGGTGATATTGAACATTATAATTTAGAATTATAGGTATTGGCCACAAGGGTGGATAACATAAGTTATGAACACTTGTCGGAATCCTACGTGGGTGTATTAAAAGAAGACATTAAACATGAGATTTTCTTAAGACAACCTACAAATATTGTGGAAGCCATGCAAAATGCTCATCATATTCATGCCAAAAATAAGGCTACAAACAAGTCTAGCATTGGAAACATAGATCATTTTGGGGGTCATAAGACAACCATACCTCAACCAACAAGATTTACAACTCAACAAATGGATGAAATAATATCAAAAGGACCATGTTTCAATTGTGACAACAATTACAATAAAGGGCATAAATGCGGTGAGAATAAATTATTCTACATAGACTATGAAGAGGAAGAAGATATCGTACCTAAACCAATAAGTTTGACACTTCAACAAATGTATGAAAGAAGAGAAAAATGACTATGTTTCAATTGTGATAGAAAGTATAGTAAGGGGCATAAATGCGGTGAGAATAAATTATTCTACATAGTTTGTGAAGAGGAAGAAGATCAAGAATTGGAACTATCACAAGACCCAGAGCTAGAAGAGACTACTCCAACAATATCTTTCCATGCATTGGCTGGCATCGTTACTCCACAAACCCTAAAGATACAATGATACATCAAAAAGAAAAAGGTAACAATATTGATTGATTCTGGTATCACCCATAATTTCATCAATTACAAATTAGCAAAAGATTTCAATTGTTTTGTATATCCCTCACCAGAGTTTCAAGTATTTTTTGGATAGCCCCATGATTTACATCTAAATGGGGGGTGTTGATGTTGTATTAGGGGTCCAATGGTTGCAATCATTGAGAATAGTGGCCTTTGATTTTCAATATCTTTTCATGATATTTTCTTCAAATGGGAAGGAAATTGAGCTTAGAGGTATCCAAGGGAAACAATCTAAAGTGATAAGCTCTAATAGCATGGAAAGATTACTCCGAAATGGACACCAGGGTGTAATTGCACAATTGTGCTCACTTGATCTTCAAACATCTATAACCCCTTCTCCATCAAATATCCAAAAAATGATCAACAATCATTCCAAGGTATTTGGTTAAATTCCTAAGGGTCTTCCACCCGCTCGAGATCATGACCATGTGATTCATTTGCAACTAGGAAGTGTACCACCTAACATTAGGCCTTACAGTTATCCATATTCATATAAAAGTGAGATTGAGTGCATGATTCAAGAAATGTTAGAGGTTGACATCATTCAAAATAGCCAAAGCTATTTCTCTTCACTAGTGGTGTTGGTTACAAAAAAATATGGTTCATGGCATATGTTTCCAAATTATAGACAACTCAACAAAATGACCATCAAAGATAGGTTTCCTATCCATGTCATTGATGAATTATTAGATAAATTGCATGGAGAAAAAATCTTTACTAAGTTGGAACTTTGTTCGGGATATCATGAAATCAAAATGAGGTAGGAAGACATTCCTAAAACAACTTTTGGAACACATGAAGGTCATTATGAGCTTTTGGTTATCCCATTTGGACTTACTAATGTAGCTTCCACATTTCAAAGCTTGATGGATCCTATTTTCAATCCCTTCCTTAGAAAATTTGTGTTAGTCTTTTTGATGACATACTAACCTACAACAAATCTTGGGAAGAGCATGTACAACATGTTGATAGAGTATTATGACTATTGGAAGAGAATTTTTTGTATGCAAAGCCTTCCAAGTGTGCCTTTGGGTTTCAAGAAGTGGAATATTTGGGTCATATTGTATCTCATGAAGATGTAAAAGGGGACCCTAACAAAAGTATATCTATGAGGAAATGGCCAATTCCCAAAAACTTGAAGAAACTTATAGGATTATTAGGATTGATAGGATATTACCACAATTTTTTCAAGAACTATGGTCAAATAGGAACACCTCTAATGGAATTATTAAAGAAGGAAGGATTTTCTTGGATCTAAGAAGCAACCAAATATTTTGAAAAAAATTAAGGAGGCTATGTGTACAACTCTCGTCTTGGCCACACCTGACTTTACAAAAACATTTATTGTGGAGTGTGATGCCTCAAGCCATGGAATTGGTGACGTTTCAATGTAGAAAGGAATGCTCCTTTCCTTTGAAAGTAACCAACTTAAAGGAAAAAACTTATTCAAACCCATTTATGAAAAAGAAATGTTGGCCATACTACATGTAGTTTAGAAATGGCACCCCTACCTAATAGGAAGACACTTCAAGGTAAAAAATTATCATGACAATTTGAAGTACTTCTTGGAGAAATGATTATCTTCATAAGAGACACACAAATGGGCTACAAATATGTTGGGTTATGACTTTGAAATTATCTACAAAAACGGAAAACATAATGTTGTTGCAGATTCCCTTTCCAGGAAAGAAGAAGAAACAACATGTTCACTATGTGCTATTTCTATCCTGCAATCTAATTGGGTGGAAGAAGCAAGGACATAATAGAATCAAGATCAAGAGGTATCAAATATCATTCAACAACTACATGAATACCCCAGTTCAGTATATAATTTGGTATGGAAGAATGAATTGATATGGTATCATGATCGCCTATACTTATGTAAGAATTCCCAACTCAAACAGAATATTCTTATGGAATTAAACACTTCTCCTATAAGGGGGACATTCAAGATTCTTGAAAACATACCACATGATCAAGAAGGATTTTTTCTGGGAAGGTCTTAAAAATGATGTTCAAATGTTTGTGTCTGAATTTTTTTTCTTCCAATAGAATAAGGGAGACAATGAAGACTCCAAGTCTCCTACAACCATTAGCTATACCAATCCAACATTGGGAAGAAGTTTCAATTGATTTTATTACAGGTTTACCCAAATTCTAAGAAAAGACTGTCATCATGGTAGTAGTGGATCGACTAACAAAGTATGCTGATTTTTTCTCTCTTTCTCATCCTTTTAAAGCAAGTACAATAGAAACAAAATTCATGGAAACAATTCAAAAACTACATGGAGTCATGACGATTATTGTAAGTCGCAAAGACCCAATTTTCACTGGAAATTTATGGACTAAATTATTTTCTTGTTTGGGTACTCAATTAACTCATAGCTCATCTTACCACCCTCGATATGATGGGAAAACTGAGATTGTGAATAAATTTCTAGAAGTATATCTTCATTGCTTTGCATTCGATAAACAAACACAATGGGTCAAGTGGTTTCCCTTGGCGGAATGGAGGTACAACACATCCTTCCATCATAAAAAATGTCCCCATTTATGGTACTTTATGGATATCATCCTCCATCCATCACATTACCCTTGAAAGGGAATACAAATGTTCAAGCAGTGGAGGACCACATAGGGAACCAAGAAGAGGTCCTCAAACTATTGAAGGACGACTTGGTTATGGCACAAGATAGGATGAAACAAAAAGCATATCATCATCACAGTAAACGGGAATTTGAAATGGGGGATTGGTTATTTCTAAGGCGACAACCATACAAATAAATTTCCCTCAAACAACAAAAGGACAATAAATTAGCACCCAAATATTATGGATCCTATAAGGTTTTGCAAAGGATTGGAAGTATGGATTACAAATTGGAGTTGCCTCCATATTCACGTGTACATCCAATCTTCCATGTTTATTTCTTAAACAAGGTCATCGAGAGAAAGATCCCAGTCCAACCTATTTTACCAGGGATCAATGAAGAAGGAAAAATCATACTAGAGCCAGAAAAATCCTTGAAACAAGAATTAAGCAGTTGATAAATCGAGCAATCACAGAGTACCTCATCAAATGGAAGAACCTACTAGTGGAAGAGGAAACATGGTAAGATGTGTTCTTCATGCATAATAATCCATGGTTAGTCAAGTGTTTAGGACAACACATTTTTGAAGGGGAGGGGAATGTTGAGCCTGAGAAAAATCCCCATGTTATGTATACAACTCCTAATTGAATTATTACATTTCTTGTATTATGTGTGTATGTAGGCTCTGAACCCCTTCATCGCACCATTTCATTATAATTGTACCCTTTGTCTCCTATATATATACACCAAGGAGAGATAGTCTTAAGATCATTGTATCTCAACTCATATTGTGTTCTAAAGTGGATATATTGTAAGGGCAGTTTCCCCCTCGAAGTGGACTATAATTTATCGGTTTCTTATCATTTTTAAGGCATTGTATCATAAAATTTGTTTGCAAAAACTTGCACCCACATAGATTGTTGTTGACATCAGTTCCTCCTCAATTCATAAGAGAAAAAAATATGAGAATACAATATGTATAAATAAAATAATTTTGGACACACTGACCACACTAAGAGAGGGGGGGGGTGAATCAGTGTGAGGCTCTTTTAACACTTCTTACAAAAATTTAGTTAGCAACACCTTAAACAATTATCATTCATTCTCAATTGATTACTTGCATATATCAACACTCACGAATAATAGAGAACATTAAACCATCACCATAATGAACACAAATAACATGAGAATACAATCTCTAGGGTTTATTAGCACCTATTGAAAAAGGAGCACCAACTCCAAGAGAGAACGAAATATCAATACAAGACCCAACCTGTGTATCTCAGTACCAACCGAGATGTGTGGAATCCAACCCTCAAGTACAAGACCCAATGTGTAGACGTAAATAATATGTCAACAGGCATGCGGCCTATCTATACTACAACACATGTATGTACACAACCTATCTATACTGCAGCATGCGTATGTACATGACCTCCTCCACTATCAACTCATGTACACCTTCAAAAAACTAGGGTTTTTGAAACTTCAAACTTCTATCCCTTTAGTACCTTATTTCCTCTGTCACATCCACTTGTGGCCTATCATTGCAACCAACCTGTCACTGCCCAACTTGTACCATCCCAACCAAAATAAAATCTATACCATCCAACAATCGATGCATGTTCCTCATGCATACACCATCACACAACATATATATCCCTCAACCATACCAGAACAAAACCACTCAACCAACCAACCAACATCTATCATATCCAAAAATCATAAAAACCATCCAAAAAATGCTTCAAGCATTCACCATACCATGAATAAATCTAAGCATAAATACAACATATAAAAATACTAGAACTTTTGTAGAAGATCTGAACCTATAAAATGATATCCTAGGAACTTTGTTCAAACTTTGAGAGCCTGGAACTAGCATCTACTCAATATTTTCATAGCCTTTTCAAATATATGCGACTTGTGCTTATTACACAAGTGTATGTACACTCCCTAGCCTTCTACAACCTGTGTATGTATGCGTCCTGGCCCACTGCATCCTGTGTACAACTTCAGAAAACTAGGGTTTTCTGATACTCCAAAAAGTTTTCCATCAAATTCCCTTGCTACCTCAGACTTACAGAACTTTTGATGTGTCCATGAGTACCTGCAATGAACCTTTCACCAAAAATAGATCTTCAATATGCTCAAATAAATCATCAACATAAGAGACCCTTTCTCTCTTATTTATACTTCTCTAAATAGCCTCCTCTAGGGGTTATTATCTAACCAACTTCCTTCTTTTGGGGCTAACCCACTTCTAACCACTTTTTCCACTTACAACCACTTATCCACAAATAGTAAACTCTCCACTTCTAGTTACAACTATTTTTTTTTTCCTGTTGCAACCACTTAACCCATGACTAACCACTTTGACTGGTCAACTTCTTCTAGGATCTTCTAGAATAATTTTACTTCTTTCACCTTCTAGGAACTTCTAGATAACTCATGAGGGTTCTCCAACTTCACATGGTCATAACTCTCTAATTGTGAGGAGTTATGTGACGTTCCACATATCATAGGAAATGGCATGACAAGCACTATCCATCTAGAATAGTCTCACTTGCAAATTCATTGATCTTAATTACATTATTCCTCAACTAAAATTGGGTTCCTTAACCACACATCTAGGATGACTCAACCACTTAACCATTTGGACTTCACAAAGCATCTTCCCATGAGAGATTTCACCATAAGGGGACCACTTTGGAGTTCATCCATTTGGTACTTCCTATCAACCATAAAAATACATCAATGATACAAAGATACAACAATGATCAACCTTTACATGAATGATAACACATCAATCCATATAAGACACTACTTATCATCAACCCTTTGACATCAATCCTTTGACATCAATGAAAACATAGTCTGACAAAGTCAACACAAAAAATCGATTTTAGAAAAATAAAAAAACCAGATTATCATGATATGAGTTTTGTAAAAGCAATTTATTATATTTGGAAAGTTACTTAGGCCTACAAGGAGCACCTTTCTTGATTTGTCCCGGAAGATGCATGAATATAACCCATATAAGTCAAAAATGAAGATAATTACCCTAATTACATCATGATATTCAAATAAATACATCCACAAGTATATAAAAAAACAAGGATGAAAGGTTTGACTCCTTACACACTTGAGTATCATGTGAAACTCTCTTGAACCTACTAGTCTCTCTAATCTTTGAAGTAACCAAATACCTGAAAATGAGCATTCATGGTCAAGCCCACTTCCACATATGGAATAAAGGTTCCTTTGGTTTCACCACAACATACATGTAATTTTAGAAAAATTAAAAATCTAGGATTTCAATCTCACGTGTGACATAACTTTTAAGTTGCAAAAACAACAAATGAAAAAATAATAAATCACAAGTATCCTGCTTCAGGAAACCAATGTCCTCACCTTTATCAAAATTTGAGCACTCCGACGATTGATAATATTCTTCATAGAATAACTCCAAGTTCTCAAAGGGATACTCATCAAAATCCTCAATGTATGAGCGAAAATCATCAGGAGAAATTTGCACTGGGTCATCCTTGGTTGCTCGGAAAAATTATGTAATTATATCATCATATTGTTGCCAAACGTCAAAATTATTAAGAACATCATATGATTTTTGTAAGGGAAACATTCGAAGATATCCTTCCATATCATAAATGGGATCCTCATCAGAACCAATCACATCCTACTTATGTCTTCCAACATGTATGAACTCATCAATATTATCAACCATGCCACTATATTTATCATAACATGAAGGATTTGATGCATCCAAGGGATTCTCTAATACTTCTTCACTTTCCAAATCATAAAATAAATCATCATCAAAATCTTGGAAAGGGAAATAACTTATCGTGTTCACTTCTTGGTGTGTTGGAGTGTCAAAGGCTTGGATGAATTCATCAAATGGAAGAGCATCTAGTACATCATCCCTAAGACTCATCTCTTTTATAATCTTTTCTCTTTCATCATAAAATGAAGGACCTAGCTCTTCTAAGGGTTCCTTTAATTCTTCACCTTTTGAATCATAGAACAAAGTGTCATAAAAAACCAGGAAAGGAAAATGATTCACCTCATTCTCTTTGTCTTGTGCAGAAGAGATAGGCTATTGGAGATCTTTGTCAGACGGAGGAGCGGATATTAGTGCTTCATCCTCATAACTCACTTCTTTAGTCAAGTATTTACTGCATTCTATTGAATCATGTGAAAAATCTTTCTCCTCTTCAGGGGGTTGACAACCTTTTTCATAAATATCTCCTTCTATATCAGAGGGTTTGGTATTGAGTATGGTATACATCCCTGATATCTTCCACAATCTCAATGGTGAATCCTTTGTCCTCTAGGAATATTGCGAGATTTTGAAGGGAATCTTCATATGTCTAGAATTGTGGTTTCACAAACTCATGAAACCTACTAATGAGGTCTACAAAAGATGATATACCTTTATCTTCGCAACAACCTTTAATCCAATATTTCAAAAAAGACGACACGGAAAGTACGAATAATTTTATGAGAACATCCTCCCCTTCAAATTCTATATCACTTATATACTTCAAGAATTCTACAATGTGAGTAATTGGGAGGCCTCCAAATATTTGAGAGTTTTTTAACATTTTATATTAAAATAATGTGGATATCCTTGAAAACGTTCAAAATCAAAAGCCGGATACACTTGTTCCCAAGGCACCATGATCCCATATCTTGGAAATATCACAAAGTTGAGAGTAAGGTTGCACCTCGGAAAAGGCAAGTGGAGTCACCAAATATCCTCTTAAGGATTATCAAAGGAAGTGAGGGAATCACCCTCAGTGGAGTTTCTAGGTAAGCTTCATAAGATGAAATATTTGAGGGAAAGGTTTACCAAAAAAGTGTCGTTGAGGAATATTGACTCAATGTTCCCTGACAACGGCACCAAAAATGTTATCGCACAATCTGTACTTGCCCAAAGTCCGAGGAAAGTAATGGAGATTGTCATAACAAATAGGATATCCTATCAATGTCACCTTAATAGGAAATCCCCACATTGTATGGATAGGAAAGGTCTACCCAAGAGAAGGCATCCCCGGTAACCTAAAGGGATGGAAAATTAGGGTTATGTTCAAGATATATTCCCCCTTCTCACTAGTTACCAAAGTCACTAAATCCATGTCTAAAAAATGAGGTTAATGAAGTGCTTGATGTGCCTTCCTGGAACAAGAAAATATAGCATGAATATACAATAATTCCAAGTACAAATATGATAATAACACCTCAGTAGACAATGGACAATGAAAATAAGTGCTAGCTTATATAAAATTGTAGCAGTTAATACGTTTACAACAACAATTGATAAAATGTAATAGATGCAACAAGTAGTCCTCATAACAGTTTGAAAATACAATGAAAATATAACATTGACTAAGTAGAATGATAATAAGTTGTCATTAGTAATTTATGAAATGATTAGCTAGAAATTAATTTTGAGTATGCATAAAATTTGCTGCAATTAGATGGTTGTTGCAAACATTTATAAAAACAACAAATAAGTTAGTGATCTATGATAAACTAGGCTTAGACATAGTTAGTAAAATATTAGGAGAAGAGTGTTTGAGTGTTTGATCAATCCTTGAACAAGAGAGAGGCAAGAACTAGTGCCTTCTAGGGCTAATGGAGTCAAAGTGGACGACTTCTTCTAAGGTTGAAAATCAATTTGATAATGCACAAAATTCTAAGAGAGAAAATGCATAGGAGAAGTAGTCACTTAAGTCCCCCTATGCATTGACCTCAAGAGACAAGATTCTAGGGTGTAGGAATTTCTAGGCCCTAACACCTTTCTCTCCTTAGGTTTCTTATGGAGTAAAACTTATGCAAAGATAACTAAGTCAAAATCCTTAGAGTGCTAGCAATTTAGGGCTCTAGGGTTTCACTAGTTACTATATTAATTCAATGAAAAGCTTGGCAAATAGAAAGTAAGAAAGTAGCAATTTAAGTTCCTGACTTCAAGCATTAAGTATACTATGCAATTTCATAATCTTGTATGAGAAAATAAAACAATACACAAACCATTCAATAGATGACAAAAATGCATATTTTACTTACTTGAACCAAGAATAATCATGAAAATACCATTCAAGACCACCATTAAAACTTCCAAGATTGATCCAAGCTGCAAAAAATAGCCTTATACAAGAGTGTGCCTCACAATTTCAGCCAATATCCCTCACTAGGGAATATATTTCAGACCTCTTCTCTGTTGATACTAAGAGGGGGGTGAATCAGTATCAAGTACATTTTTAAAACATTTTTCAACTTATACTTAAATCATTCAACTATATCCAATGAGAAATGAACAATAGTATAAGAGTTACACCAATACACCACAATACACCATGCAAAATATATGATAAATAATCAATGGTTATTGTTCAAGGGAAGTAATGACTTCCAAAGGTAGCTACAGCTTCCAAATGTAAAGGGAGGGATAAACCTCCAAGAGGAAGATACAATCCTCCAATATCAAGAGAGATTTGAACTCTCCATCCTT
>SNQJ01S0234254.1:0-13979 GCA_010110895.2 Picea sitchensis
AGAGAATGAAGAGAAGCACTCTAGGTTGCTAGAAAAGAAGAATGAAGAAAATAGAAAGAGTTATGCAGAAGTAATCAAATGAAGGAATCATGGTCAACCAGAATCTAAGAAAACTATTAAAGATATATCTTCAAGGGGACCATCCATGTTCAAGCCACAAAGAATTTTCAATCATGATCATGATCAGTCAAGACAAAAATTCAGAAAGACTACGCCACAAAGAATATCATTCTCTCCCAGGCATGCAAATTTATTTTATGGTCATTGTTTTTATTGTACTAACTTTGGACATAAGTTTGCAAATTGTAGGGATTATAAAAGAAATGGTCAAGCAAGAAGTGCCTATGTGGTTGCACATAACATTGAGTGTTACAAATGTCATAACTATGGACACATAGCCAGTGATCGTAGAAGCATGATCAATACTTCCATAAAAGAGAATACTGATATCAGATATAAAAAAGTATGGATAAGAAAACAAGAAGAACAGGTGAACAAAGACCAAGTACCAGAGATCACAAGATTGGCAATAAAACGAGATGAAGAAAATTCTATAGAGAAAAAGAAAGATGTCAGATACAGAAAGGTTTGGAAATTAATTGAAAGAAAGTAAGGGAAAGTAAATAAGGAACAGGTTCAAGAGATTGCACTTTCAGGCATTGTGGTGAAAGATGAATCCATAGAAAGAAAGAAAGAAGTCAGAGCTCAGAGAGATAATGAATATACCCATGAAGATGATGATGAATATACTAATGAATATGATGATGAATACACATCAGAGCAGGAATTGTTCTGAGCCATCCGGCTCAGAGACTCCCAAGTAATATGAATACTATATAGGGGGAGTCTATGCAATAGTTGTGACAGACCAAAGAACCATCCTTCGAGCATCTTGCAGAGTTTGAGAAGACAGATTCAGAGCAATCAGTTAGAAGAAGTACAGTTTGATAGTATAATGATAAATGGGTTAGCATTATGGACAGTTGCGCAAGTAGAGTATTGGACAGTATATACATAGATGGATTTGTAAGAACACTTAGCAGGTTTGGATAGATACATGATAGTGGATGAGATCATGGATTCATAGATTGGTTCAGAGAGTGGTTCAAAGACAAAGGATCATTATCGTAATGGATGATAATTACACATGAAATGGCTCAAACAATTCTAATGGATTACAAATTGACAAATATTTTTTGGACATAGGTAGTGCATACATCAGTTCACATTCAAAACAGAGTAATGTTTAGAAACAACATTGACAAAACTCCCTATGAGCTATGGAAAGGAAGACCAGAAAATGTGAAACACTTAAGAGTTTTTGGAAGAAAATGCTATATCAAAAGAGAAGATGGTAGAATGTGAAAGTCTAACTCTCGTGTGGACAAATGAGTACTTGTTGGTTACTCAAGTACAAGGAAAGCATACAAGTGTTACAATCTAAGATTGAACGAAGTTGTGGAAAGCATCAATGTAACAATTGATGAAACAGGAAGACCAGAATCAAAGGAAGAAAATGAATCAATGAAACAACCCTTAGAAGAAGAAGCAGAAGATGAAAAGGAAGTAGAAGAGGAAGATGAAAAGAATCCGATAGAAGAAGAAGAGCAAATTCAGAAAGTGTCTCCAAAGACACCCAATAAACGAGTACAAAAGAATCATCCTTCAGATCAAATTATCGGAAAAAAAGATGCAGGAGTTGATACTAGAAGAAGAATTTGTTCACCAGAACAAACACACCTAGCAGTCTTATATACAATTGAACCAAACTATTTTGAAGAAGCCAGTAAGGATGAATTTTGGAATAAGGCCATGGATGAAGAATTGGATCAAATAGAGAAAAATGACACTTGGGAATTGGTTCCAAGACCAAAAAATAAGAATTTGATCAGCACAAAATGGGTTTTCAGGAATAAATTGAATGACGATGGATAGGTTACAAGGAACAAAGCTAGATTGGTATGTAAATGATATTCTTAGATTGAAGGAATCGACTTTGAAGAAACATTTTCCCCAGTTGCCAGAATGGAAGAAATCTATTTTCTTTTAGCTTATGCATGTTCCAAAAAAACAAATAAAAAAAAAATGTTAAAGTATATCAGATGGACGTAAAATCATATTTTCTAAATGGGGAGATTGAAGAAGAAGTCTACATTGAACAACCAAAAGGATTTAAGTTGTCAGAGAACACAGATTATGTGTGTAAATTAAAGAAAGCCTTGTATGGTCTAAAACATGCCCCTAGAGCATGGTACTCCAGACTGGATAAGTAGTTGGAGCAGACAGAGTTCAGAAAAGGAAATGCAGACAACAACCTCTACATCAAGGTAAGTCAAGGTAATATTTTAATAATTGAAGTTTATGTTGATGACATTATTTTTGGTAGTGATGATGACAGGTTAAGTGAGAAATTTGCAAAAGATATGCAAAAAGAATTTGAAATGTCGCTACTTGGAGAACTATCCTTCTTTTCGGGACTTCAGATACATCAAATCAACCAAAGAATTTTTATTTCTCAAAACAAGTATATTAGATAAATGCTAAAGAGGTTTGAAATGAAAGATTGCAAACTAGTTATCACTCCCATGCAAACCAATTGCAAGTTGAGCAAAGATGATGATTCAAACTCTACAGTTCAAAGGCAATACAAGTCAATGATTGGCAGCCTATTGTGTGTGACAACATCCAAACCAGATGTAATGCAGGAAGTTCGACAGGTGTCATGATTTCAAACAACACCAAATGAATCACATGTATTAGTAGTGAAGAGGATTTTCAGATATCTCAAAGGAACATAAGAGTTTGGGATATGGTATCCAAAAGGAAAGGATCTATCACTAATTTCCTACATAGACGCAGATTGGGCAAGTTGTATTGATGATCGACAAAGCATCAGTGGAGCAACATTCTACTTGGGTGAGTGTTTAGTATCATGGATGAGCAAGAAACAATCATCAATATCTTTATCTACAACTGAGGCAGAGTATATTGCAGCAGCACCATGTTGTACACAGGTTCTTTGGATGAAACAAACTTTGACAGATATACATGTTGAGTATGATGAGCCCATTCCAATATATTGTGATAATACAAGCGCCATCAATATCTCAAAAAACCCAGTGATGCACTCCAAGACAAAGCACATTCCAATCAAGTATCACTTTCTACGGGAACATGTTGTAGAAAATAACATCAAAGTTGAGTATGTGGGCACAAAAGAACAAGTGGCAGACATATTTACAAAACCACTTCCACGGGAAGCCTTTTAACATCTTCGCCAAAGACTTGGAGTTATTTCTACTCCAAAATGAATGCTTTTTGAATGCTTATCTTATATGTCTTAGATGTACATGAGGAAGCACCATAAAGGATGTTTTAGTCAGGGGGAGCAACCCTGGATGAGAAGATACCTTTGCCATTGATGACAAAGGGGGGGAGATTTATCAGATGCAAAGGATAGAGGAATGGTTCCAAGGGGAGAATATTTATCAGATGCAAAGGACAGAGGCATGGTTCAAGGGGCAGCATGAGTGATATGATTTCAGTATTTCATTAGAGTTTTTCCATCAATGCCAAAGTGGGAGATTGTTGATTAAGGTTGGTTGTCATTGATGTCAACCCTTGAAGAATGTCCCGTAGCACAAAAGTTTGGGTAATGGACCCAATATTTTTTTATGTAAATATGACTCATTATTGTTTTTTCATGGTTGATAAGAAGTAAATATGGATGAACTCCAAAGTGGCCCCCTTATGGTGAAGGCCCTCACAGGAAGACGATTTGCAGAGTAAGAGAACCCATGCTTAATTTTGGAATAATGAGATGAAGGACAATGAATTTGTAAGGGAAAATATCCTAGATGGAGATTGCTTGTCATGCCATTTCCAGTGGTATGTAGAACGTCACATAAATCCTCACGGTTAGAGAGTTATGGCCATGAGAAGTTGGAGACCCTGGGTTTGGGTAATGGACCCAAGTTTGTTTGATGGATAAAGGTATGAGTTATGATATATTTTCAGATAATACTATTATATATGGATAGTACATGTCATTCCATTTCTTGTGGTATGTGGTACGTCACATAACTCCTCACGGTTTGAGAGTTATGGCCTTATGAAGTTGGAGGACCCTCACATGTCATCTAGAAGCCCCAAAAGGTCAAAGCAGTCAAAGTGGTTTAAAGGATTTCAAAAGGTAAATAATAAAGTGAAGTGATGAGTGTACTATAATCAAAATGAATACAAAATAAATTATTTAAATAATAAATTTAATGAAGAAATTAGAAGTGGCTTAACACTAAAATAAGGAAAGTGGGCAAAGTGACCTAGAAGATGTTTTTAAGGAAGCTACTTGGAGAGTATAAATAAGAGGCTAGGCTCTCTCATTTTAATCGCACTTGATTATATTTAATATCTATAGGTGTCTTGGGTAACTAAGGATATCTAAGACAAAATTATGAGGGAAGGTGAAGAAAAGAAGGCCGAAATGCAAGGAAGGATAAATTCTTTTGATGGTGCTTTCTAAGATATGTTATTTATAGGTCATCTCACTATTTTCGCTATAATGTTTTTTCTATAATGATTCAGACCATGAAATTTCTATGCCAATGAGAAAACATATCCAATTATCAGTGGTAAAAAATTCATTTTGTGGGACATTTCATTTTTGGAGTTATACTATGTGGCAAATAGGGTTTGTGGTTAGTCCTGAAACTAGTCAAAAACAGGTGTTTCAGGTAAAAATGTCATAAATTATTCATAATAGATCGAAATTCAGTGAAACCAAATGTGTTGGTTAGGGTACATTATGTAGTATGTTGGGTAACAATTTCATATCAATTCAATAAATATTCCGTGCGAGGCACGCTCTACAAGGTCACTCTCTAGAATAAGCCAAAATTCAGCAAGGTATGCCATTTTTGCTACAACTCCTCTTTTGAGAGGCTCCAAGTAGTGACACCTGGAGGAATTGCATAAAACGCACTGAAGAACATTGTGTATTAGTTTAAGATCTTTATACATTACAGGTACAAAGTTATGATTACTTCAAGTTAGGGTTGTTGACTAATCCAATACTAGGCATGTGAGACTAAAGAAATGTTTGATGAAAATGCTAGTCTCTTGTTGTTAAAGTCAAGGAAGGTTTGCAAGAATAGGATCATATACACTAGGTCTATTACATAGCTACAAATCAGATTTGGATGATTAAATTGATGAGGGCTTTTAGTTGAGGTACATGTTGAGTACATGGTTGAGACAAGTAGTTGATAAGTTGGCACATACATGAGGTGTATAGTTGATGATGTTGGTACATATTGATGAGTCATAGATTGATGAGTAGTTGACACATGATTGGTACATACTTGGTAAATGGTTGGATGCACTTGTTTATGGTACAGGTTGATTATAGGTTGTTTGGTATAGGTTGGTGCATGGTTGATGCACTTTTTTATGGTACATGTTGATTACAGGTTGAAGTACAATTTGATGCATGGATGATGCATGGTTCAAATNATAGTGTGACAGTGGTTCCATCATCCTACTTCTACTTCAAGGCGGTTGGACGGGGCAAGGACAAGTGGTTGTAGCCACCTTTTGGTTGTAGATGGAGAACATAGGGGGTTGTAGCCTCCTTCTGATTGTAGCCAGAGAATTGGGGAGTTGGAGCTTCCTTCGAGTTGTAGCCTGAGAAACTAGGGGGTTGGAGCCTCCTTCTAGTTGCAGCCGAAAAACAAAGGAATTTGATGCTTCCAATGAATGTAATTCTTCAAGACATATAAGAAAAAACATTCTGTGGTTTTCTCCCGATTTCGGTTTCCACGTAAAACACTAGTGTACTGTGTATGTGTATGATTGTTCATTTGTTCATTTCTTATTTACTATGCAGTTATTGGACGATAATGCTTCATTGATATAACACTTTGATTATATGGTTAAAAGAGATTCAATTGCTCTATTACTGATTCACCCCCCTCTTAGTAATCCAACAGTGTGAGCACTCTTATTACAGCTGGAGTTCTTAGAGCCCCCATAAGAGAGATTCCTGGACAATCTATGTTAGATCCCTAGAGGGGATGGATATTTTCTGAAGGACTATGGTGTAAAGAATGAAATCTCATCCCTTAGGTTATGGAGATTGAGGGGGAAGAGGGATGCAGATTTGGAATTGTTATATGAGTTGTTTCACTGTGTTTTAGTAGATATTTGAGTTGTTATAGTGGAATGCAAACACCCATAAGATTTAGTTTGTCCTTGTGGACTCATAGCCCGAGCTCAAGGGTGGCTCGTTGTAGAGAGAATTGGTGAAAAAAATCCCACAAATGGGAGGAACATAATTTTTATACATCTCGTTGTGTAAAAAAATATTAAAATATAAGTGTTTTGATAATTGTGTTATTTAGTATTTAATGTTATGATAAAATGTTTCATTTATTCTATATGTTGTATGTATAAGTGTTGAAGTGTGTATTAAATTATTTCTACACATGTCTAAGCCGTTTTTATTCATGAATTAATGATAATAGCATGAGTGTGTATATCATGTTGTTCATATTTATAAATTTAAATAAATAGAATAATTGATTTAAGTAGTAATGGTAACAATTCCTTATATAGTGGAGTTGACCATGCATTGAATTGGACGGGACATGGGAATTTACTCCATAATCCTGATTCCATCACCTTCATATTTTGTGAGTTTCTAGAGTTTTCATTTCATTTTTGTGTTGAGGAGAGGGCATAATGCTCTAGTTTCTGAAAAAACCTCAAGCTTTGTGGTTCTTGTAGTTGTTTGGGACTCTCAACACTGCTATAAAATCGCATTTAAACAAGGTATGAGGTCACAAATGATTTTAAATTTCTTTGCTTGAATTTTTCTTTATGATGGTTAAGTTTGGATTTGCTGTGCGTTTTGTGTACATGAAAATATATCCTTTTCCCTTAGTTTGTCACTTCTTGAAGAAAAATGAAAGGAAATTTATTATTTTGGAAGAATTGGTTGAAGTCACTAGTTTTGCATTTCCATACTACCATTTTTCATTTGTTTCTAGTTGATTCAGTAATAAAACTTGAATAGAATCTTGGGCTTTTGTTATTAGTTCACAAACGAATCCAAGCCGACTCAAAAAATTTGGTTTGTTATACTTTCCGTGTTAAGTTTGAGAAAGGAAAGATATACCTAGTTTTTGTTTGAGGAATAAATGATATGGGTTTTCAAAATGGACACCATGAACATTGTATACGATTTAGAGGTTAAATTTCTGGGTTCGATCCAAGTCATGTAAATCTACAACCATTATTATGAAACCTTTATGACCTGGAGTGTGTTTTCATTTCTTTCTTCAACTAAGAATGTTTGGGACGGAAAATATTTGGATATTTTTCCTTAAATATTGTAAGCTTTTGTTGGACGAAAAATTCTAACCCAGGTCTATTAATACTAAGAAATTGATATTATTGACATTCAATCATTTATTCTATTCACAGAATTTTGGTTTAATGGGTAATAGGTTTCGAACTTGGGTCAAACAGATTTCATATGAGTTTTTTCTTATTGGACTGTGGACCGACCCTCATGTCGAATTTGGATATACTTGTAGTTGTTGTTTCAATTGTTGATAAAATGGATTGAGCTAAGTTCTTCAATTCCCATACATTGATGAAACTTGGCCTTATGAAATCATTCAAGATATTCATGACCAATATGATCTATTTTTCTCGGTTTTCAATTGTGCATTTTTTAATAATGTGATAGAGAAAGAAACAATTTCAGAATTGTGTCTTTTTTTTCAAACCTTTCTCACTTTTTTCTTTTCAATATATTTGGGTTCATTCAATTTTGTTTTCGGTGAAAGCATATATACATACATCAAATGAAATTGAAATGATATGGCCAATAAATCTCATAGCTCATAAAAAAATTTAGTTTATATCGAGAAATATTGTGTTGAATTTCTAGAACTATTATTTGGGAATATAACGATAAGAATTTTTACATATGCCACTAAAAAGGTATATCAAATATACCATAGATAATTTGAAAACGACATAACTAAGTGGTATGTTTTAAAGATGGCATGGATGTTGATTAAAGCTACATGTTGATATCCAAGTTTGAATTATATATACTTTCACTCATCCTATAATACATAGTATTTTGCAAAAGTTATACTCTGAGATTCTATTCATAAAATCCCCTTTTCTATCTTACTCCCTATCTATGTACTTTAAAGAATAATTTTTAAAAGAACAAACAACAACAATGAGAAGAAATGTATGACAATTCACAACTTCTATATATAAATAAAAGTAGTTTAAAGGTTGATTGGTTATTAAGGAAATGTACAGGCATATAAATAAAAGTAGTTTAAAGGTTGATTGGTTATTAAGGAAATGTACAGGCATTCATTAATATTTTTGAAGTTGATCAGTCCATATGTAATTCATATTATGATTCACTTTTTGCAAATTAATCCCACTCATGAAAATTCCAATTCTCCATATACTTCCCTGTTCACATTTATAAAAGAGAAATGACTTGTACATGATGAAAGTTCTCAGGACAAATTGTAGAGTTTGAAAGATAAATTTTGTGTGTGTATAGAAGTTTTTTGTTTTCCCTTGATTCACTTTTCTTGTTCATCTCCATTTTTTGTGTTGCATGGTCATGTCATTTGAGAGCCAAATTTATTCATGTTTTTTTTCTTAAAAAAAACTGCAAAATTTGTACTATTAAAAAGGCGCGGTTGAAACCGTTGAGGAGTTATAAAGTCCTTCAAAATTCAGACCAATCTAGGGCCTCGATTAAACCACTATGAAAAGTTACTAATGATTATTTCAAATAATCAAACAAAAGCTTCACATAGAAAAAACTTACTAAATACACTCAGAAATAAAAGTGAAGAAAAATTGCATCTAAATTAACCTATTTGGGAGGAGCTCACCTATTTGGATGACTTATGGGCCTGGCTTCATGTTAAAATTGGTTTTGTTGTGGAATGTAATGTATCCTTATTTCTGACTACCATCCAATCTTCATTTGCATATTTTGAGGTACTTGTGGTGCCTATATTTCCTGGATTGTCTTGATCCGAAGATTCTATTTTTTCTTCATCCGATACCCCAACATTATTAACTTGATCTGCCCAACTAGATGATGGTTGAGGAGAATATCATATTCAAAGTACCTCATCCAAAACCTAAGGGGAATATGCCTTTTCTCCAACTTTTGATTGGATTTCGAGCTCATGTCTAGAGATAAGAGAGTTGGATGAAGAGGAGGATTTGACTCAGATGCATTTTCACTAAATTGAGGTGGTTTTGTGCAGTTCTTCGAGATTAATTAATGGTCATCATTTGTTCCCACCCACCAAGTGGATTTACAAGGATTTATGTTCTTCTTGGGACCTTTGGGACAATGGGTTGCAAGATGTCTCATCTCAAAACAAGATCTGTAATCCAATGAAACTCTCTCATAGTCTAGTTTCTGAGACCAAGAATAATTTTTACTAGTAAGAATAACTTCCCATGGGAATCCTTTACTGGATTCCATTTCCACGCAGATACAAGAAAAAGTGGAATTTTTGTGCCTTTTAGTTTCATGAGATGTAAAGTGTAACTTTCCCAACACCGAACCAATGGATTCAAGAGAGAGTAAACCCCAAAAATTCAATCGAAGGTTGGGAATCCTCACCTAAATAGGATTTGAGGAGATAATTTAAGTAGCTAGATTGAAACAAGGAGTCGAGGGTTTCATGCACAAACTTGAGCTACCCAAAAACCACGAGTTGAGAATCAGATCTCGATATTCATCATTGTCGAACTTAAAACTAAAGGATCCTTTAGAACAAGGATGAATGAAATCTTGTTTTTTCATAATAGGGATCCATATAGCCAAGATCCAACTATTGATATCAGCCAACTTTGGCTAAAAAACATTGACACGACACACCAAAATCACATATTTGTAGTATCCTTCCTCTTCCTTAGCATATTTTCCAATGGGAATGACAAGAGGAGGGGCTTCCTAAACCATAAGAGATGAATAAGAAGGAGAAGAGTCTCGTTGAACAATATCACAAAAGAAGGCCCTAGACTGCAAATTAGAAATTGGTCTGGACACAAAGATGGAAGGAAAGGCCCCACTGCCTGGGGCACCCACAGATATCGGTGAATTTTTGGCCATGGCCAGTGAATAAGAGTGCAACCGAATGGAAGACCGGCTCCCACAGATGCCACGAGCATCCAAGGTTAAAACCTAGCCTCCATACAACAGGGGAAGAGAAACACCATCGCTTCAGCCAATTGAAAATACCTAAAAGTTGTTACTATGCTTTAATGATTTTACCAAAATTTATTCATGTTTAAAAATGGTATTTTATGTATTATATGTTGTGACTTATCTACATTCTAGTTTTTATATGGATGATATAGATGAGCTTCTTTAGAAGAGGCATTAACATACAGAGGAAATAGAGGTAATAAAGGAATAGGACCAAATGCATTTTGGAAAAGAGGGAGGAACAAGAGGATGAGGTTCTCTATACATTTTGATGAAAAATCTAAATTGTTTAATAAATTGTTTTAGACAGGTTACTTGAACCTTGCAGTACACTAAACATCCCCCCCCTTGGCCACAATTCATGCCCCATGTTCATCCTAATGATCCTCAGCCTCATCCAAGAATCGCATACATTCTTGATCAGCCTAATGTATAGGGTTAACCTCCAATCAATGATGGCTTGAATGATCCACTAGTAAATCCTCCATCTGGTATTGGTCATTGGTCAACTATGTTGTTACCTCTACCTCCTCCACCTTCTATACTACCAATTTATACAATTTCTTCTATTGATTCACATGTACATTCCCCTCATCTCCCAAATATGTATAAAACCTTGGCTATTGAACTTGGACCAATTAATAAACAATAACTTACCATTTTAGTCATTTTTTATTCCTCTGAAGCATAATCCTACACTATTAAATCCTTACCTCTTAAAATTGAAGATAGTGTAATATTTATTACCTTTAATGATATGCACTCAGAAATCCCAAGGAGTAAAGAAAAGATATTTACATGTGCATATTTGATCAAAGATAGGAAACAATATAAGGAGGAAGTGCTTAGAGGAAGACAAACTCACACAAAAAATATGACTTTTAGTTTTATTTTATTGTCATGATGGCATCCTTTTTACTTTAAGACATATATCTTTTTGGATAGATGATACTATTATTATTATTTTGAGAAAACATAAATCGTGCTATATAACTTTTGGGAGATGTAAGTGTTTATTATTTTTGGAGCATGATTATTTCAATTATTGTTTATATTTATGATGTGATGATATGTGTCTAAAGTATGATGATGATTATGGAGAAACAGGGGAATGATTGAAACATTTAAAAGACATACAGGGGGACCCCACCTATTTAGCTATTATTTATTTATTAATTATCCTTATAAATAAATTTATGTGTCCTATTTCTTCACTAAAGTTATGTAACTTTAGTAACTAAAAGTAGTTCAACAACTTGAGGAACTACCTTATAGACAATAAAAGGAAGAACTAAAGGAGAAAAAGGACATGAGAAATTAAAGAGAAACACTTATGAAAAGGTTTTCTCTTGTTTCCTATTGATATTTCTAAATTTCATCTTTTCATTTTCTGAGTTTCTTAAAAGGCTAAATCATCTTGTTGAAAGTAGGATCTTTCTAAAGGTGGAAACCAATAAAAGACTAGGAAGCATTGATATTTGACATTCTTAAGAAGGTCATTCATTTCTCTTGACAGTCTGTGTAATTCTATTATAATTTATGAATTAAATTTCAAGTTCAATTAAGATTATTTTGTAGAGTCAAGACATGGTGGGATTGCGACATGGTTGATCCATTGTATTCATTCATGGTAATTTTCTTTCATACATTGGTTGTCTATGTATGATATTAAATTACATCTTAGAATTCTAAGTATAATGTTGGTCATCACCCTCGCATGGGTTTGAAAAGAGACATTATTGTTGTAACTAAGAAAATATTTTATCAATTAAATCTGGTCATTCTCAATTGAGACTTGTATTTTTTATTTCATATTGATAAATTATTTATTTCATTAATTTTAATTATTGTCATCATTTAAACATAAATACTTTTACATTTTTTAAAGTTGAAACACAACTTTAAAATAGCTTCAAATTCAATAACATATTTCTTGAGGGCTAATTTATATTTTTGCATAGGCTATAAACCCATGGTAACATTCCCGCCTATCTTAATTTAGACTAGTAATATTTGAAAATGATTGAGTGAGGAATTTCCTTTCCTCGCATCAACATTTATATTAGGAGAAGGCACTTTCTGTATTATGGTGTACTTGGAAGGAATTTATTGTCTTCTTGTATAATTGGAAGGAACTTTTCATATTTTGGTGTACTTGGAAGGCATTTCTTCTCTTGTTGCATAATTGGAAGGCACTTCTAGTATCTTGGTGTACTTGGAAGGAATTTCTTGTCTTGTAGTATAATTGGAAAGAAAAATTTGTAAAACACTTTTGGTCTTTTGGTATACTTGGAAGGAATTTCTTGTCTTTTTGTATAATTGGAAGGAAACTTTTGGAAGGAACTTTTGATATTTTGGTGTTCTTGGATGAAATTTCTTGTCTTGTTGTATAATTGGAAGGAAAATTTTGGAAGGCACTTTGGTCTTGTGGTGTACATGGAAGGAATTTATTTTCTTGTTGTATAATTGCAAGACATTTTTGGTATTTTGGTGTACTTGTTCTTAGTAAAACATGATCGCAGAGAAATAAAACAAAACAAATGTAGAAATAAAACACAGAAGATACACAATACAATAGAGACACAAATATACATGGTTCACCCAGTGTGGGATACGTCCATCAGAGAAATTGTCAGGTCCTTCCTTTATTATTATCCAACAAATGAAGGGATACAACCTACAACACACCCACTGTAACTTCCTCTTATTTCTCTCACAATCTCCTCACTCATAATACAATATTCTCAATAATACATAGCCGCAATACATTTCCCTCATAAAAGAGGGTTTTCTTCTAGCGAAAAAAAGCCTAACATAACTTCTACTATCAGATATGAGACCTGATAATGAATGGTCCATATTTACTATGAAATTACAATATACATATACAAGGAAATTTTTCGTTCCTGGGATTTACCCTCGAACCCCCATCGGGGGCCCACTTTCCCATGGACCTCGTAGGAGGGGAAAGTCTCTGCTGCACTCCCCCATGTAGAGGAGTGTACATTATTTCGGGATGTAAAGTTTTCATGGGGTATTAACATGAATGAAACAAAGACCTCTATATCAGGAAAATAATCAGGCTCCACAACCAACACTTGGAACAAATGTTTTATCTTGTTGTATATCACTAGTAGAAAAAGGGTAATTAGTGACTATGTTACCAAAAACGTTAGTCATGATAGTTTTTTTAAGCTAAATACTACCCAATTTGAGCAATTTTAAGTGACACAACTAAAAATGAATAACTTAAATGACAAATTTAGTCCAAGAATACATAATATGACTAGATAATAACTACATGAATATGACTTAGTAGTATTTCAATCGATGACCACTACCTCCAACTAATTGAAAGGATGTGTGCTCAAGTTTATAATATTTCATTATTAATCTTGTTTTTTCCATAAAAAAAAAGACCCTTTCAAAACAGATTCATGTAAAATAGATTTGTTGAATGGTGGAATTTTGTTATAAGTTGACCCACTCTTTTTATTTGGTGGATTTGATTATATTGTTTCCATTGATGAATTTGAACCTTCATTTTATTGGAAAATGTTGTCTCTTTGGGAACCATGCTGATTTCCAGTATTGGTTTCTTCATCTTTTCGATTTACAATAATTAGTTCTTCATGAAACCAATTCTAACTTTTCCTAGAATTGAATGGTTCAAGGAATATTTTGCCCTAGGAGGGTTGATTTC
>SNQJ01S0234256.1:9533-23512 GCA_010110895.2 Picea sitchensis
GACACCTCCTGAGCCGTATCGGTAGTCTCGGGCTGTTTAAAGGCACAGTTCCACTACTGCGACTCTACTGACGGATTCTTTCCTTCCATGACTGTACTGTGCCTAACCCTGGTGTCTGTCTCTGCCTATCGCCAATAGTTGCCTGCCTCCTGTTCAGGGGCGTTTTGCTTCTTGTTGTCGTTATGATTGGTTGGGTCATCTTGATTGTATTCGTCTGACTTGCGTCCTGTTGGTTCGAGTATTGACCTAGTGTCGGGGGGTTGTTTCTTCTACACACGCGCACACAAAAAAAAAAAAAAAAAAATTTCACCGGTTGACTGAGTAGTTGTCCTTAGCTAGGAGGGGTGTTACATCTCTAAATAAGATGATCTCTATCCCTATGGCCATTGATGGTGTCTCTTCATATGGTCCCCACAATCTAATGAATACCAGGAAAACAATGTGTTGCATTTGTGAAGATAATACCCACAATACATTTTAATGTTAGGACAATGAAAGAAACAAGCCAAAATATTAGACAATATATCACATGCAAACAAAAGACAAGAATTAGGTTGCAAAGGGTGAAGAGGGGTTGGTGACTATATAAGAAGAGGTGGCTATGGTGAAAGAAGAAGAGGTCGAGGTGGTCGACATGGAGGATAAGGCACATATTAAGAATGTTTTGTTTTACCTACTATAAATAAAACCACCTTAGTCCCAATTTCTCCTTGAAAGTTAAATTTGATTTAAAATTTTGTAACAATTTTGGGGTAGGAGATCATTCCTTAAAATATTGTTTGATAATACTAAAGAAGATAAGGAATAAAATAAATGTAAATCTTTTACAAAGAATAACTAAACATGAAAAATTGAATTCCAAGAATTTAAATTGATCACTATATTGGGAGCAAGAAAAGTGAATGATGCACTTTTGTGAAGAACCCCTCAAATAAAACCTGGAAGGAAAGAAAACAATATGTATTCATATTTGACAAGACAAAAAGAATATGTTAATGTATCCATATAAATTTTTAGAAAATTGGATAAAGAAGAATAATTTCAAGGCTCTAGATGAATTTTTGGATCCATCAAGTGATGAAGAATCCATAGCAAGGATGATAGAATTGATGACTATATTGGAGACTTGAAAGTATGGAAGTAAAGTCGTTAATAATTTGTGTCAATTGAATAAAAAAGAGATGATTATGATCCTCAAATTGTCCTATAAATTGAATTCTTTTAAATCCAACATGTTGTGGTTAACATCAGATCCTAGGTAAACATTATTCCAAAGGAGACTTAGATTAATATGGGGGGCCTATTCTAGTTAGGTCAAGATTGTTTTTTAAAATGGTGGATCAAATATTTGTAGAGAACATTGGGCTATTAAAATTAGGCATAGAAACATGCATAATGGGATTATAAACCTTGTTCATATTTGAGGCACAACATATTTAAGGTTAGTTAGAATACCACAAGGGAGGAATATGAAAGAAACAATATCATCAAAAAAAGATAGAATAAAGTTGAAAGGAAATGGAGTAAGAATCATGATATCTCTAGAGCCCAAGGAAGTCAAAGGTTGGTGGATGAAGAAGTAGACAATAGAAAATTATACCAAGTTATACAAGGACGAAATGAGGATTATACAAGGATGAAATGAGTCTAGACAAAAGGATTGTTGGACCATTGAGGCTATACCTAGGGATAGCTTCAAATATTTCTTCTCAAAAAAATCCATACCAATTGTCTTCTCAACATTTGCTTAGTTTGAAGAAATTGTGGGTGTCAACAACACAACCTACCCAAAACGTTGGGTGCCAACACATCCCTTTCTTGCATTTGATGGATTTCTAGTCTATACACCTCCCATGTATTTCCATGAATGAGATGGAATACGATGGGCCTTTTGCAGAGTGATCTCACAACCCTCATTTGTTTCTAGCTCTGATTCATTATGATAAGTGCTCATTTCTTATGTGGTAGGGGAATTGTAATGTTTTCAATTGTTGGATTCCTTTGCTCTAATTATTAGTCCAACCTCCCTTTGAATTCCCTAAACTGTTGGGTTTCTCCACTGATCTCGTGGTTCCCCAGATACATTCTTTTAGATAGATAAATATGGGGCATGGTAAGAATGGTATCCAAAAACAAGGTCTGCCTCGATATCCTCTCACTTGTGTCCAACATGAAGCTGATTACTCCAAGGCTATACATCATAGGTTTACCCCCCATGCCATTCAGGATACTAATGATGCAACTGAAGAACAGGCATGCGGCCTGGAGAAAGGATTCGTTCCCGACAAGGTTGTTAGTGTGAAGATATAACTATGGGAACTAGATGCAAACACCTCATGCACCCAGGACACTAAATGTTTCAGAACCTTATATCTTTACTGCAAGGTTAAAAATATTCCGGGTAAGCTCTTGATTGAGTGTCTAAAATTTACAGAAACCGCTAAAATAACAAAATTCAAGCATGTATTCAACCCTAAGAGACATAGGAGAGACATTACCGAGTTCTGCGGCATATCCATAAGTTTGGCCGGATAGGGCTCCCCTTCCTCTGTCTATGTCCAAACGAAAGCATGGATCCTTGAATATCTCCACTCCTCTACCTGTGTTAGATGGGGTTTTTCTCCTCTGCCTCTATCGGATGGGGTTTTGCTCCTCTTCCTCTGTCTAAACCTGGCGAATTAGATTGAAGATAGGTATGTATAGTCGAGAATCAGGATGTATGGTTGCGAACATGATAGGTATGGTTGGGTTTTTCTCAGCTAGTATATGCAAGGTGCCCGATTATCCTTGTAATGAATGCTGGGCACGAGAGGAATAATTTGAAATCAATATTGGGTGCAGGCAGATTTAGTTTGGCATTTTTGTATTTTTGTTTTGTTTTTTTTAATGTTTTATTACTTATTGTTTTTAATTATATATATATATATATAATTAATATTAAACTTTTATAGCCAACATCCACCTATAAGTATCTATGTCATAGTTCCTCCTTGTAAATTTGTGACTTGAGTCCTCATAGAATTATAGAGTGGGTGGGTTATGATGCCAAATTCTTTAGCCCTTGATAGCATTTCATTTTCCATTATGTGAGTGGCATGCATCCTCAAGTTATAGACACACTAGAGCCATGGATTCCCAATGATTTTAAAGCATTGCAAGATATAACCATGCAAGAAACATTTCATGGGTATTACCACAATCAATTCATCTTTGTAAACCACTTTTTGCTCAAATGCACATTCATGGTCAATTGAACATTTTCCTTTGTTTTGGATGAGTATATTCCCAATTGTTCTGCATATTTACCACACCAATGTTTAAATATCTCTATTGGCATGCTTGTATTCATGACTTTAATTCGACCAAGTCACTTCGATGGATTTTTCCTCACTTCACCATCTCATAGGACCCCCCTGCCGTAACCTGAGTTTTCCTTGAACGTTTTTGCAAGTCTCCTCTTCATACGTGCACTTCCAACTCGTCCAGTGACTCAACTTCGAGACTCTTCGTGTGTTCTTCATGGAGATGCCCAACCGAGACACTTAGTCGAATCTATATTCACTCTTCTCTGCCTGAGTTGATCTTCCTTGACTCATCCCAACTCATGCCTTACTTATATGTGCTCACTCCATCCTGTGGATCGCCACACCGTTTGGCATGAGAGTCGAGTTGACTCACCAACTCACCCCATGGGTCCTCCTAAGTCATGACACATCCACCAAATCTCCAATCATTTGGGTCATTGCGCCCCAACGCGTATGCTTGCACCTTTCTTTGCCTTGCCTCTTTGTGCCTTGCCTTGCCTTGTGTCGTTCCCTGCATTGCCTTGCCTCTTCACACATTTCCTTTCCTTGTGTCCTGCCATGCATTTCCTTGCCTTGCGTCCCGATGCATTTCCTTTCCTTGCCTTGCCCAGGCCATCTTAAAAACATTAAGTTCTGACCATCTTTACACCTTATCCGATGGTTGATTCGTCTTCTTACTTGGCGCTACCTTGCCTTTCCTTACCTTTCCTTTTTCCATGCCCTACCTTGCCTCTTGGTGCCTTTCCTTGCCTTTTTCCCTGCCCTGCCTTTCCTCCTAGTGCCTTGCCTTGCCTTGCCTTGGCTCCTGGTCATACCTTGCCCCACCTTGCCTCCTTGCACCTTTCCTTGCCTTGCCTTGCCTCTTGGCGTCTTTCATTGTCTTGCCTTGCCTCTGGGCGTCTTTCATTGTCTTTCCTTGCCTAGGACGTCTTTAAAAAGTTGAGTTGTGACCACCTTAACTCCTTATCTGATGATTGATGCATCCTCTTTCCTAGCACTACCTTGCCTTGCCTTGCCTTGCCTCCTTGTGCCTTTCCTTGCATTGCCTTGCCTAGGTCATCGTAAAAAAGTTGAGTTGTGACCACCTTCAAGCTTGTGGCAGCCCGATCTATATTTCTAGATATTTTCAAGGGATTTGGAGGCTTCCTTCATTAAGGTTGAATTATTGGGCAATTCAGGGTCTTAGGAGGGCCCAATATTGATTAGGGTTTCAACAGTTTGGAGGGGTAATACTTGGCATCTGAACTTCAGACTTCAGGGAGGGTTTCCCCTTTCACTGATCTATCTTTCTATGGAGTTTGGCATCATTTGGAGTTCTCCTTCAGTTGGGATGAAATCTTGGCCTTCTCAGCTATTCAACAGGATGTGCCAGCAGCCAGGGGGGTTGGACGTGACCCTGGTTCTTATCGTATTTGGTATTCATTATATATTCTGCCTTTGGAGGCTTGTTTTGTATTTTCGAGAGAATTTTGTAGCAACTCATATATTCTCTCTTGGAGCCATCTGATGTTATTCCAGATCTGCATCCATTTTGTATCAGGTTCTTTCTTTCCATAATAATAAAGGTAAGATCTATGCTTTTGGGTTCCATATCTTTTGTATTGGTTAGATCTTGTGTTTTCATGCAGTTTATCTTCATATCTGTGCTTAATAACTAAATATAACCCTAAGGCCTAAACTTGAGTGGCCAACCTTCACACAGACACAAACAAACAAGTACATCAGTGGTTAGTTAGTGTTCCAAGCGAAAAAAAAATTCTTGGGAACTTTACAACGATGATGCCATAAAATATCAAGATGAAATGCTCAAAGTAAAAGGCTAGATTAGGGATAAGAGGCTTGAGCAATGTGTTCTAGAAGACTTGGATAATACTCTTCCAAATGTTTCTCTTGATCATAGAATTAATCTCCTCATCTGATGGGAGGATATGGGGAGTGGCATCAAGGGAGATTGAGTACTGAGGGAGGCGGTCAAATGACATGTCCTCTATCTATATGACCAAGTCTCCCAGGGATACAAATACAATATACAAATTTATGTGAGTGATCATATTTGATCAAGTCACTTATGACATATTTAAAGTGAAGTAGGTGAGATGCAAAATAAAAATTCAAAGGATAAAATCCAATAATACATATTTGGACGAAGTCCACTAGGAACTAGGGGCTAAGACTCATTAGGTTTTGTGAAGGATTGCAATCAGTTGTTTAATAGTATTTCCATGTTGAAACTTTAAGGTGCCATTGCATCCTTCCAAAGTAAGTGAGACAACTTAAAAAAGAGTAGATGTCATGAACTTGAAAGAAGCCTAAACATTGCAAGTGCCAATGTAAACATAAAACCTTCCAAATGTTTAGAATGAAAAATAGAGCTTCATTGCTTCAAAAGAGACACCATGAGAAGAATTTTGTGGATTTTAGAGACCATATGAATATCCTTCTAAAGATATCCCAAGGAAATGGCATCGAATCATATTTATGATTTTGTATCTTGTATACTTAATGATGATATTTTCACTTTGGTTATTGAATGCATTATTGAACTGAGCATTGTATGGTTGTAGGTTCTCATATGTTCTTTTTGCTTGAATTTATATTTACAATGACAACAACGTAGAATAATGAATATTTGACTTTTGTGGAATGTTATTTCTCATCCTTGTACGATATGGGGCAATAAATAAATTTACAAAATTCAGAGCTTTAGTCTCTTTCTTCATTACTCTCTATATTGGAATACTTTGATAAGAATTCATATCATAGTGGAATTTGGGAAAAGATTCCTTGTGTAGGCCCTTGATTGTTTGAACATATATGTAGCCACCAATACCGTTTACCACTTTTCTAGCTACCATGATCAATATGATTCTTGAATGGTTGATTAGGGTTTACCCATTGGGGTTCACCGTCTATTAGTTTTTTGATTGTGATATTTCTTTGTTTCTAATTGTCTTCGAAGATGTTGTAGGCACTCCTTTGTTGCTACTATTACGTCTTGTGCTTTAGAGTCCCATTGACCTACTTTGGTCACTTGTGGACATTACTATAATTTATATTCCTTTCATTTCTAATTTTATCATTTGTTTTCTTTGTAGTATATTTGTTTTGGTTTTAGATCTTAAAAGAACTTTGCATTACAGATGATGATAATATTTTTTATTAGTATCATATTTGTAAGTTTTTAAAAACACTATTTTGTTCTAGAGGCCTAGCATAAGATTTTTTATTTGATTCCTAAATCATGCAAAGATCTAATTGGGAAGTAATTTATCATTATAGAGCAAGTTCAATGTCAACAAACATCGACAGTGTATTGCAAAGACGTGGCAAGGAGCTTCTAGGTTCTTACAAGGATCCCATTACAAGTTTCTCAAGATTGTATCAGCTTTCCGTAGAAAACCCCGAGGTAACTTTTTCGTTAGTATAATGTCTATGGGATGCACATTAAAGTTCTAAATGTACACATATGTAAGTTTATGATTTTATGTAATAAGGATTCCAAACACAGGACACTTATGATTTTATGTAATATGATTTTTCAGTTATGGATGATATTCAACATGATTGAGAAATGTTGAGAATGTTATGTGTGTCATATCTTCCCCTAGAGAAAAATTCCTTGTAGATATAAGAGTCTTGAAAGCTATAAAGATCCTACCAATCAAATGATGCTTGGGACATAATGGCTTGCCAAAGTTTATTTGCTAGCTTATAAGTCAATTCATAGTTTGCATGTGACATAGCACTATCATTCAATAGTCAAATTGTTACATTTCATTGTCATGCATCATGTGTGAGGGCTTGAGCCACCACAAAGGAAACATACAAATAATATTTGTCTTATGAACAAGATATGGTACTATCCATTTTGAGGTTTGGCATAGAGGTTGTTCTTATAGACTACACTACATTGCACCATATAAGACCTACATAAGCCCTACACTCCTTGCAAACCATGTAACATCATTCAAAGAAATATTAACGACCTCTAAGCCCCATTATTTTAAAATTTGTTCGAGACGGACGCATGTCCCCACATCTAGTACTGCAAGGGCATGCAATAACATCAAAAAATAATAACTTGATAAATTTCACAAGCTTCATTAGTTATGTCGTGTCTTTATTTTTTTCTTTCATCTAAGTACTGTTTTTCTCCATAAAGAATACTTTTTTGCGCTATGCCAACATGATGATGTCAACAATGTAAAGTGCTAGGATAGTTGAACTAGCAAAATCCCATGAGATGGCATGGATGACATCGACAAGGGGGAATGGAGAAAACAAGTGGAATTTCCAAGATATGGCAAGTGGAATTGACATAGGTAAAGGGACCCTTAGTTTATCAAAATTACTCTAAGTATTAATGCTTCAAAATCTACAAGAATTTAATTGAATATTATAATGTATTTTCAATCCACCTCCCCTTGGGGATTTCCTTCTTCATGTTTTTAATTTCATAAATCCTTTCCTAGACATGATGCAATGCATGATTGTGTTTCATAATGTTTTTGGATTCAAGAGTCTAGGTAGATATTGACCCTTATGTTCCTTACTTTTGCATGGATCCTTCCCCAACACCAATACTTGATTTAAATTACATGTGTTTTATGATATTTTTGGTCCAATAGAATGGGTGGAGTGAGATTCTCCCAAACGTCGCTTCATGTGAACTACTAGATCAACTTGAAATTAAAATTTGATAATTTGAAAGCTATTTGTACCAAATACATTATGTATATATAGATACATTGTATATAGATTAATGTAGAACCTGAAATAAAAATGAAGAAATAATGACGAAAACTTAAAACTTGCGTAGACCAAATTGTGTACTTTGAAAGAAAATTAGGGTTTATTGTTTACATGATGAATTAATGATGGAAGAAAGTGGGTATGTGAGTCAAATTTGAGTCCAGAAACCCTCCCATATCATTAAGGCATGTGAATAGTCTATCCATGTCAAATTTCAGTGCATACAAAAAATGTTTGAAAATTTTTCAATGTTGGCCCCATTCACTGGTCATTGTTGCCCTATCTAGTCCTAGTACAATTTATGTTCCTTGTTCCTTGTTCTGTGTTCCTCGTTCCTTGTTCCATGTTACATGTTCCTTTTTCCTCATTCCTTGACCATGGTTTAGTCCCCAAGATCCATTATTTTTTTACAAAACATACTAATGGCATAAAATGTCCCACACAAAGAACAAATATACACTACATAAGTCTTTTGTCTTTTTTCAAGGACTATGTAACAAATGTCAATTATAAGAAGATTAAAATAGGACCTAAGAACCTTATGTTCTTTCCTTAACCATGGGTTACATAACACTATCATTCAATAGTCAAATTTTTACGTTTCATTTTCATGCATCATGTGTACTGAGGGCTTGAGCCACCATAAAGGAAACATACAAAGAATATTTGTCTTATGAACAAGATATGGCATTATCCATTTTGAGGTTTGGAATAGAGATTTTTATTATAGAATACACTACATTGCACCATATTATAATCCCTACACTCCTTGAAAACCATGTAACACCATTCAAATTAGACACATTCTTGCGATGAATTAGCTATACTATCGATGAACTTTTTTCATCGAAAGTATAGCTAATTCATCGCAAGATTATTTACATTCGTCCCTCTTGCGATGATATCAAATGATGCTTGGATTCATTTCATATTTGGTTTATCAAATTGAAATTAAAATTTGATACTTTGCAAGCTAGTTGGACCTTGAGTCAAATACAAATATGAAATTTGGAATCATTAACATATCTACTAGAACATATGAAAAATAGGGTTTATGGTTTACATGATGATATGGTGATGGAATAAAGTGGGTGTGTGAGTGAAATTTGAGTCCAGAAAACCTCCCATATCGTTAAGGCATGTGAATATTCTATCCTCGTCAAATTTCAATGCATACAGAAAGAGTTTGAAAAAATTTCAACGTTGGCCCCATTCACATGTCATTGTTGCCCACCTCTAGTATTTTTATGGTGTTGATTAAGAAATCAATGAAAAAGAGAGATTTTTCATAAAAACTATGACATATATACATTGTATATACATTAATGTATAACTTGAAATAACAATGAAGAAATAATGACTAAAACTTAAAACTTACGTCAACCAAATTGTGTACTTTGAAAGAAAATTAGGGTTTATGGTTTACATGATAAATTGATGATGGAAGAAAGTGGGTATGTGAGTCAAATTTGAGTCCAAAAACCATCCCATATCATTAAGGCATGCAACTAGTCTATCCATGTCAAATTCCAGTGCATACAGAAACTGTTTGAAAAAATTTCAAAGTTGACCCCATTCACAGGTCACTGTTGCCCGTGTCTAGTCCTAGTACAATTTATGTTTCTTGTTCCTTGTTCTGTGTTCCTCGTTCCTTGTTCCTTGTTACTTGTTCCTTGTTCCCCATTCCTTTACCATGGTGTAGTCCCCAAAATCCATTATTTTGGTACAAAACATACTAATGGCATAAAATGTCCCACACAAAGACCAAATATCCGCTACATAAGTCTTTTGTCTTTCTTCAAGGACTATGTAACGAATCTCAATTATAAGAAGATTCAAAATAGGAACTAAGAACCTTATGTTATTTCCTTAACCATGGGTGACATAACACTATCATTCAATAGTCAAATTGTTACATTTCATTGTCATGCATCATGTGTACTGGGGGCTTGAGCCACCACAAAGGAAACAAACAAAGAATATTTTCCTTATGCACAAGATATGGTACTATCCATTTTGAGGATTGGCATAGCGATTGATCTTATATACTACACTGCATTGCACCATATTATAATCCCTTCACTCCTTGCAAACCATGTAACACCATTCAAATTAGACACATTCTTGCGACAAAGCTATATTATTGGTGAACTTTTTTTGTCGATAGTATAGCAAATTCATCGCAAGATTATTTACATTTGTATCTCTTGTGACGATATCAAATGATTCTTGGATTCATTTCATATTTTGTTTATCAACTTGAAATTAAAATTTGATACTTTGCAAGCTAGTTGGACCTTGAGTCAAATAGAAATATGAAATTTGGAATCATTAACATATCTACTAGAACATATGAAAAATAGGGTTTATGGTTTACATGATGATATGATGATAGAGGAAAGTGGGTGTGTGAGTGAA
Source organism: Picea sitchensis (assembly GCA_010110895.2). Classification (NCBI taxonomy): domain Eukaryota; kingdom Viridiplantae; phylum Streptophyta; class Pinopsida; order Pinales; family Pinaceae; genus Picea; species Picea sitchensis. Next base: position 20,009 of record SNQJ01S0234256.1, read on the forward strand.
ATTTGACTCCAAAAAGCCTCTCATTTCGTTAAGGCATGCAAATAGTTTATCCAGGTCAAATTTCAATGCATACAGAAACAGTTTGAAAAACATTCAACGTTGGCCCCATTCACATGTCATTGTTGCCCGCCTCTAGTATTTTTATGGTTTTGATTAATAAATCGATGAAAAAAGAGGGATTTTTCGTCACAAATATGAAATAGATACATTGTATATACATTAATGTAGAACCTGAAATAAAAATGAAGAAAGAATGATGAAAACTTAAAACTTGCGTCAACCAAATTGTGTACTTTGAAAGAAAATTAGGGTTTATGGTTTACATACTGAATTGATGATGGAATAAAATGGGTATGTGAGTCAAATTTGAGTCCAGAAACCCTCCCATATCCTTAAGTCATGTGAATAGTCTATCCATGTCAAATTTCAGTGCATACATAAACTGTTTGAAAAAATTTCAAGGTTGGCCCCATTCACAGGTCACTGTTGCCCGTGTCTAGTCCTAGTACAATTTATGTTCCTTGTTCCTTGTTCTGTGCTCCAAGTTCCTAGTTCCATTTTCCTTGTTCTTCAATCCTTGACCATGGTGTAGTCCCCAAGATCTAGTATTTTTGTACAAAACATACAAATGGCATAAAATGTCTCACACAAAGACCAAATATCCATTACATAAGTCTTTTGTCTTTTTTCAAGGACTATGTAACAAATCTCAATTATAAGAAGATTAAAACAGGACCTAAGAACCTTATGTTCTTTCCTTAACCATGGGTGACATAACACTATCATTCAATAGTCAAATTGTTACATTTCATTGTCATGCATCATGTGTACTAAGGGCTTGAGCCACCACAAAGGAAACATACAAAGAATATTTGTCTTATGAACAAGATATGGTACTATCCATTTTGATGTTTGGCATAGAGATTTTTATTATATACTATACTACATTACACCATATTATAATCCATACACTCCTTTAAAACCATGTAACACAATTCAAATTAGAAACATTCTTGCGACAAATTAGCTATACTATCGACGAACTTTTTTCGACGATAGTATAGCTAATTTGTCGCAAGATTATTTACATTCGTCTCTCTTGTGACGATATCAAATGATGCTTGGATTAATTTCATATTTGGTTTATAAACTTGAAATTAAAATTTGATACTTTGCAAGCTAGTTGGACCTTGAGTCAAATACAAATATGAAATTTGGAATCATTAACATATCTACTAGAACATATGAAAAATAGGGTTTATGGTTTACATGATATCTACTAGAACATATGAAAAATAGGGTTTATGGTTTACATGATGATAAGTGATGATGGAAGAAAGTGGTGTGTGGAGTGAAATTTGAGTCCAGAAAACCTCTCAAATTTATGGAAGAAAGTGGGTTTATGGTTTACATATCTGAAATTTGAGTTCCGGTTCTTTGTAAAATTTGTTCGACATTACATATGTCCCCACATCTAGTACTACAAGGAGTATTTTTATGGCATTGATTAAGAAATCAATGAAAAAGAGGATTTTTCATCACAACTATGACATGGATACATTGTATATACATTAATGTAGAACCTAAAATAAAATGAAGAAAGACCGGGATGTAAACTAATTAAAACATACACTAATCAAATTCGGTGTACTTTTGAAAGAAAAATTAGGTTTCAAATAAAAATTTATAGAAATGACAAACATGTTCATCTAAAACTTCATTGATGCAATTCTATGACAAAAAATACTGATGAAATATTATATGATCGTGATGGTAAAAAAATGAAAGAGCTCTTCGGGTTTCCCCAATAATGTATTTCTCCCATCGAACAAGGCTAACCAAGTGAAGGTGGAAGCTCAGCATGGCCCCTCCCTCCCCCACATCACTCTCACCTCGATCCCCTTAAAACCCAATCTTATAAAATAGGAAAATAATCGAAAAGCAACGGCCCCTATTAAGATTCATGCATAAAACTACAAAAACAAAAATTAATGAAGGTACATGAAATTATGTGTTTCTAAATGATATTTTTTATTCTACCACGTACTTTAGTATATTTACAACTATTTCTAGGTTTCACATAATAATTAAACAACATGTAACATAGGATATAAAAAACGGCCGCGAATAAAACTTAAAACATGTAATTAACCCATGACATTATAAGTAAATTATTTTAAGAGAATAATAATTCATACAAAATTAAAATATTATATAGTCACTTACCTAATCCAACCTAAACATCTGTGTAGTCATCCTTATTTTTTATCTTGATCTTCTTCATCAAATCGACATTTGTATCATCATCCATTTCTGAAACGATGTTTAAAGGATTGATGATATCATTATCATCAATGTCATTTTCAGCATATTTTCATCGACATCATCATCAAGAATTGCAATATCATTTCCTACTGGATCATGATCTTCGCTCTTCTATCCGTCAATCTCGCATGAACTGACTGGGTTCGACCGGTCGAATCATCTTCTTTCTCTTCAATATCATCTTCTTCTTGTAAACGATAATACTTAATTGGCCTTCCTCTTGGATCATATCTAACAACAAATGTGTCTTATGCAGGTATTTTTGGCATGTTGGAATAGAAGATGTAAATAGATCAATCGCGTATGACGCCAGTACAATACCTGGAACAAGAAGAATACATTCAGTTAAATCAAAAAGTTTTCAAAATGGGTTTGCATTTGATAGACGAAATGTCTCAACACATATTTCGTTAAATTTGGAAATGTTCTATTACACGGACCTCATCAACATTGTTTTTTTTTGTAAATTGCCATATTAAATTAAGATGAGATAAACCAGTTAGTGACCATGAATAGGTCAAACATGGGATTGCTAGGTACAATAGTATAAATGGACGATAAGAGTGTGAAATAAACTCTTATAAGAAATCGATTTGAGCTAAATCATCTTAGTGTGTTTAACATCCAAGTGAGATATTATTGTTATGGACAACAAACCCAACTCAATGTTTGAATTTGGTGCCTAATGAATCCATCCTCCTTGCCACAACTGAGGGGGTTGTGGGTGGGAGTTGTTGATCAAATGACGATGTTGTGAGGATTTCCTAAGTGGAAGGAGGGTGCATCCCTTGCATTGGCTTGGTACAAGTCTAAATAAAAATTAAATTTTCGTGCTTCGTATTTCCTTTAAGAAGCATCGGGGAGGAGGTGATCATTCTAGTAGTGTTAAGTGGGGGAGGCAGTCTCAGAAAAAAACATCTAAGCCTAAAGTATTATCTCATGTATATTAAGGTTGATCTAGGTATTTGAAGCAGTTTGTAACTAGCACTATTGATCTATCTCCACTCAAAGTTAAATTTGGAAAAATTCTATTACCCAGACTTCATCAACATTGAGTTTTTTGTAAATCTCCATATTAAATTAAGATGAGTTAAACTAGCCAGTGACCATGAATAGGTCAAACATGGGACTGCTAGGTACAATAGTATAAATGGATGATAGGAATGTGAAATAAACTCT
>SNQJ01S0234257.1:0-13979 GCA_010110895.2 Picea sitchensis
CTCTACCGTTAGATCTGCAACCTTATAATGAACGGTCCAGATTTACAATGAAATTACAATATACTTTTATAAGGCAATTTTTTCTTCGGGGGCTTCGCCCTCGAACCCCCGCTGGGGGTTCTCTTTCCCCCAAACCCCCCAGCTGGGGGGATAGGCCCTTCGGACCCCGTAGAGGGGGTACCCCCCCTCTGCACTCCCCTGCGTGGAAGAGTGTACACACTTCTGGGGTGTAAATACTTCATGGGGTATAAACACGGCTGAAAGTAAAAGACCTATAAATCAAGAAGATAATAATGCTCCACAACCAACATGAAGAACATCATTCCTTAATGGAAAATGATACTTGGGATCTTGTACCTGTTCTGAAAGGAATAAATATTTTAAAACGTAAATGGGTGTATAGAAATAAGTATGCATTAGATAGAAGTGTTTAAAGACACAAGGACTGACCAGTTGCCAAAGGGTTCTCTCAATTTAAAGGCATCGACTATAATGAAACACTTATCATTGTAGCCAAAATGAATTCCATCCTCCTTGTTCTATCCCTTGTTGCCTCACATAAATGGGAGGTCCATCAAATGGATGTAAAATCCGCCATATTGCATGGGGATTTGCAAGAAGAAATCTACATGGAACAACCTCCTAGCTATGTCTGGAATGACTCCATCCTTGTTTGTTGCCCTAAGAAATCTCTTTATGGTATTAAGAAATATCCTAAATCTTGGTATGCGAAAATTAAAAACTTTCTTCTTGACATTGACTTCTCTAGATGTCATTCTAACCCTAATGTCTATACCAAGAAAGTAGGAGGGCATATCATAATTCTTTTTATTTATGTTGATGATCATATTCTCACTGGTAGTGACCCTAAGATTTTAACCCATGTGAAAACCAACCTTAAAAAGAAATTTGAAATGACATACTTAAGCTATTTGCATTATTTCCCTGGCCTACAAGTTTTGCAAACCAAGGAAGGAAATTTTCTTTCCTAATCTAAGTATGCTTGTGGCCTTCTTCACTGCTTTCAAATAAATGATTCTAAACCAACCCCTTCTCCATTCCAATATAGAGTCAAACTTGTTGCCACTTGTACTACTCCCAAAGTTGATGCCACTTTCTAGTGTAAGCTAGTTGCTAGCCTCTTATATTTGACTCATACCCTTCCTAATATTTCCTTTGTTGTTGATCTTGTTTCCCGATATATGAAAACACCCCAGGAAAACCGTTGGAAATAAGCTAAATGGATACTTTGTTATGTTGAGGGTACAATTTAGTTTGGGATACATTACAATTTAGGGGGGACTCCTTCGTTGGTTGGTTTCACTGATTTGGATTGGGTCCGCGACCTTAATGATCGAAAGTCTACTACAAGTTATGTTTTTAGCCTTAATTTTGGCCCTATCACTTGGGCTTGTAAGAAACAACAAACTCTTTCTCTTTATTCAACAAAAGTAGAGTACAAAGCAATGGTTAATCCAAGTCAATAAGCCTTGTGAATTTGACAAATAATTTTAGAGTTTGGATTCTAGTAGCAACATCCAACCACCCTCTGGTGTGACAATTAGAGTGTCATCAAGATCACCAAAGATCTAGTTCAACATAAATGCAAAAAACACATAGAGCTACACATGCACTTCATCAGAAATCTCATTCATGATTGAATTATTGAAGTGCTCTTTTTCTTGACAGAAGATCAATTTGCAGACATTTTCACAAAGTCTCTTATAGAAGTGAATTTTTCTAAACTTCGATCTATGTTATGAGTTCAAGAAGTTGTCATTAAGGGGGTATAGGATCTAATGCCTCCTTCCTTCTCCTATTGTGTTGTCTTTTTAAATCCTTCAATCCTATCCCAAGTTGTTCTTAAGGGGGGATGTTAGGATATTTAGACCCTTAGGAGTTAGTTAAGATCAACTTGGTCTAATCTGTTGTTAGTTGAAAATGTGTTTCTTAGCGTGTTTCTTTAGTTTTCATTAGTAAGCATTTGTAATCCAACAACCACAATATGTTCTAGACATAGAGTGATCCGACGAATCATATTCTCCTCAATCTTAATGGCTACATTGATCCATGGCTTAGCACCCGATTGGACCATGATATCTATTTAAAGAGCATGGAGGGTCATTTTCCAATGATCGATTGTGATGAAATATCTTGTAATATTTTTGTTTGGTGTTATCGATGTTTCCCCATTAGGGTTTTACCATGTAAAAACATCGATGTGTTGATCTTTGATATAGTTGTGTGAGTGGTTACTGAAGGTGTTCATCCTCTGTTGGAATACCCTGTGTTGTTGAACAATAAAAGTGAATTTATAGACAAATTTAGATAATAAAGACATTTGTTTTTACTCTTTAGAACTCAACAACTTCATTGTGCACCCATCACTATGTTTATTAACCTCCACATGCTATGTGGCACCTTATTTACTTTTTATGCATTTCTTCAAAAGGGCATAACTCTGACATTCAAAGTCTGTTTTTAGTGCTTTTTTTTAAGCTACCTATTTTTTTGAGAGCTTTCTTCCTTTGAAGCCATCTTACTTGAATATTGCAATATGACTATTCAAAGCGATATTTTTGCTATCAATTCAAACTAGTTCTCATGAAAATACCTTATGGATCATTTACTATGAAGTAGGGGACTTTACCAGGTTACTTTAGGATAAAATTTGTCCCTCTTAATGCATTAAATAAATTCAAATGGGATAATATAAATGATGAAGTTTGTGAATTAATAGGAATGTCCATCTGTAGTGATCTTCAGTTTCATCTTCAAGGAATTAAGATCCAAAATGTAGCATGGAAAAGTTAGAAACCATGTTTGGTAAACACAATAAGAATAGAACCCATCAACTTGAAAACCAAATTATTTCTTTAAATCCAAGTGATTTCTCTTGCATTGAATATATTTCTAAGTTTATAACACTTACTTGCATAATGTAAGATAATCAAGATAAATGTCCAACTTATATATGTTATTCTTTCTTAGATTAACTTTCCCTATTCTATTTTTGTATCTACTTTTCACTCCACCAGATAAGCTCTTTTTAGTCCAGCAACTACTTACAAAATGCCCCCTTTTGAAGATTTTTGTGATTCTTTGATTAGAGAACCATATAAGCTATTACATATTTGAGTGATCAACATTGTAGGTACATCTAACAAATCCTTAGTGGCACAATGAAAATATAAATACAAACATTTGAAGAGGAAACATCCTTACAACTACAAATAAAACAAGGGTCCCGAGCCCTCTTAGCCAACTCCTACTCCCAATGGTGATAAATAAACTAAATTAAAAGGTAAGAAGACAAAGAGACATTGTAATTTTTGTGGGTGAGATGGTCATATGGAAACTTAATGTTTCAAGAAGATGGAAGTTTTAGAATCAATAATGAAAAAGAACAACATCAATCTTGATCATCCTTCTTCTAACTCTTTTTCCCATGGACATGCACTTTCTACTTCTAGTTTTTCCTTCATTTCAACATCTATTGGGTGGCTTATTGATTCTAGAGAATATTATCATACGACTAAGGATAAATCCCTTTTTTTCTTGGTGAATGTAACACCAAACAAATATTTGTTGGTGATAATAAAACCCTTAGTGTTGTAGGGTCTGGAACATATAGACTAAATGATATCCATTTTAACTATGTGTTGTGTGTTCCAAATATTTCCTACAACCTTCTATAAATATATCAAGTCACTCATTCAGGTGATGGTAAAGCTATATAATTTTTACCTCACCAATTTGTAATCAAGGATTTAAAATATCATAAACATATCATAGCAATTGAAATGATTGATGATATTACTAGGTTGTATAGATTTTACAATTTTTGGTCATCATCGCTTCCATCAGCTTCTATTACTCACAATGATGACTTGAAAAAAATTTGGCATGAGCTATTTTGTCATCTAAACTATCACTTATTGCAACAATTATGTAATCAAAATATGGTGATTGGTCTTCCTATCATTTTTTGCAGATATGGTATTTGTTTTGATTGTGTTATCACCAAACATCATTAGGACCATTTTGAAAAATGTACCTCTTGGAACACCTTCACCCCTTTGTATATTTTTCATAGCGATTTGTGTGGTCTACTTCCTTCGACTTATTTCTCTAGGTTATGTTGATGTGAGGAATGGAAAGTCCTCACTCAAGCATTTTTTAATCTCAGAAGGCTAAGGTGAGATAGGAAAGAATGTTACCCTGGGTTTATAGCCTATGAAAAAATGTCAACCATCCCTCAAGAAATATATTCTTGGACCTGGTGCTATTATCAGTTGTGTGTTTCAACTAAAAAAATGTAAAATTGTTTATATGTAAATGAATAAAATAATTAAAATGAATGAAATAAAGAATACACACAATCTGAAAAATAGTAACACAAGTCTCAATTGAGAATAAACCAGATTTTATTAATAATAGTTCTTCTGATTTATATCCAAAATGCCTCTTTTCAAAACCTTGTGAGGCTGAGGACCAATATCAGAATTATAAGTCTAAGATGGAATTTAACAATCATATAGAGAAAAATGGTGTTTGAAATAAAATTACAAGACTAAAATGCACTGGATCAACCAAGTCACAAGCTCATCAAGTATTGACTCTATAAAATAATCTTAATCAAAACTAAAAATTAATTCAAAAATTATAATAAAACTACAGAGACTTCCAATAGAAATGCTTGACCTTCTGAAGCATGTTAAATATCAATGCGTCTTAGTCCTTTCTTCTTTGCCACCTTTAGAATGATCCTGTTGTCAACAAGGGGATTTGGCTCTTTTAAGGAACTCAGAAAATGAAAGAACGAAATTCATAAATCTCAATATTGAAACAAGAACAAACCTTATCATAAGTGTTTGTCTCTATTTCCTCATATCTTCCTTGTCCTTCTATTCTTCCTTTTATCCTCTAAAAGGTAGTTCTCCAAGTAGTTGAACTAATTTTAGTTATTTAAGTTAAATAGCTTTAGTTAAAATAAGACATGTAGTTTAATGATAAGGATAATTAATAAATAATATAATAACTAAATAGGTGCCCCCCCTCTATTATGCACCTTTTATTTCATAATCAATAATATCTCTTCTTTGTCATTCCATCGTAGGATTATCAAATAAAAATAAACATCATACAACAAACCATAAACATGCATTCAAAACACCATGGCATAAATAACTCGTATCTCCCATAAATAAAACATAATATTTTAAAGTTTCAAAAATGAATATCATGGTTCTTCCACCTGTCCCCAAAACAATATCATAGTCAAACATCGTAATAAACATAATCAAAATAGCCCAGGCAATTTCTTTTTGAAAAATTATTCTCTTTCCCTAATGAAGTCCTCATACTAAGAATTATTTTCTTCCAACTGGGCTACTTCTGGATACAATTCATTTAAACTTCTCTTACCACTATTTGTTGATTTTATCTTGGAGTTAGCAGAGAAAGACGATTTGGCCATGTTGGTAGAAGTAATAGGTTGCTTTCTTTTTTCAATTTGAGAGCCATGTGGTGTAGTTTTATAATCCTTTGGAGGAGGAGGAGAAGGCATAGACTCATGTGTAGCAACAATGTGAACTAGTAGTATTGGTTAAACTGGAGGGAAATGAAAACATGCCTTAGTGACAACAATATGAACAAGTGGAGGGGGATGGGAGCGAGGAGGGTGGGGGGGGTAATAAGACATTGATGGGAATCAAAAGAAGGATTGGCAGGTATATTACCCCATCCATCATTATGAGGTTGCATGATCCAGGTGGATATCTATGGCCACCCATCTATTCCAACTGGCTCACATATAGATGTCATATTGGTTGCTTCAATTTTCATCTTGGTAGTTTTTTTCTAGCTTTTTGGGTCCTAAAATTCTGGGGTCGTTTTGAGGCCCTAAATAACGTTTTTTGGGCCCACCACAGTCACACTATAAATGAAGTTAGAGTGTTACAACATAATGTGTATTCCTTTGATGGAAATTTCCAATGGGATATCATGTTCCTAAAACAAAGATCGTATGCAAAAGTTGCGACACCTGGAAGTTGATGTACCAACTTACCCCAATGGGGCCCACATGGATTTTGGTGCTTCATCTCCTAGGGTTAGGTTTTTGGATGTCTAGGGTTTTGGCATTCATGTTTGATGTAAAAAGGCCTATGGAGCCTCATTGTAATCATATTCTTGTGAATGAGTGCATTCGTTACATCTCTTCTCAGAGATACGACACCATCATTCTAGCAATCTTGTTTCAGTCTGCATTTTACAGTTTCAACATATTTCTTTATTGAATATAATGAAAGTTTTATTGTATCTTTGTTATTTTTCATTGTATCTTTGTGTTCATAATATAGATCTGTATTCATTTCATTCTGCTCATAAAATCCAGATCACTGCACAGGGGACTCATGAACATTAAAATTACTAGGGTGAGGTTGCAAGATAACGTTTGGGGGATCTTGGGGTTGTGGCAAGGAACATTGTCCACCAAGTTTTAAATGCCCTATTTGGATTAAGTGTTGGAATTATTCAGATTAGACATCAAAGTGGTTAAAGAACCTTAATTTTGTATGCCCCCCCAGGATGCCAAAATGTATTAGGCCCTCATCCTCTTCTTCCTCTATTTCCTCCTATGATGCTACCTCTACTGAAGAAGCTCATCTATATCATCATATTCCATTTAGTACAAGTATAAAATACAATAAGATAAATCATCTAACAACATTTTTTATCATGATTAGATTGGCTTTGAGAATAAAAAAATCATGTAAAACAAATAGAATATGAATATCTACTTTTCACTCCACCAGATAAGCTCTTTTTAGTCGAGCAACTACTTACAAAATGCCCTCTTTTGAAGATTTTTGTGATTCTTTGATTAGAGAACCATATAAACTATTACATATTTGAGTGCCAACCTTGCAGGTACATCTAACAAATCCTTAGTGGCACAATGAAAATATAAATACAAACATTTGAAGAGGAAACATCCTTACAACTACAAATAAAACAAGGGTCCCGAGCCCTCTTAGCCAACTCCTACTCCCAATGGTGATAAATAAACTAAATTAAAATGTAAGAAGACAAAGAGACATTGTAATTTTTGTGGGTGAGATAGTCATATGGAAACTTAATGTTTCAAGAAGATGGAAGTTTTAGAATCAATAATGAAAAAGAACAACATCAATCCTGATCATCCTTCTTCTAACTCTTCTTCCCATGGACATGCACTTTCTACTTCTAGTTTTTCCTTCAATTCAACATCTATTGGGTGGCTTATTGATTCTAGAGCATATTATCATATGACTAAGTATAAATCCCTTTTTTTCTTGGTGAATGTAACACCAAACAAATATTTGTTGGTGATAATAAACCCCTTAGTTTTGTAGGGCCTGGAACATATAGACTAAATGATATCCATTTTAACTATGTGTTGTGTGTTCCAAATATTTCCTACAACCTTCTATAAATATATCAAGTCACTCATTCAGGTGATGGTAAAGCTATATAATTTTCACCTCACCAATTTCTAATCAAGGATTTAAAATATCATAAACATATCCTAGCAATTGAAATGATTGATGATATTACTAGGTTGTATAGATTTTACAATTTTTGGTCATCATCTCTTCCATCAGTTTCTATTACTCACAATGATGACTTGAGAAAACTTTGGCATGAGCTATTTGGTCATCTAAACTATCACTTATTGCAACAATTATGTAATTAGAATATGGTGATTGGTCTTCCTATCATTTTTTGCAGATATGTTATTTGTTTTGATTGTGTTATCACCAAACATCATTAGGACCAATTTGAAAAATGTACCTCTTGGAACACCTTCACCCCTTTGTATATTTTTCATAGTGATTTGTGTGGTCTACTTCCTTCGACTTATTTCTCTAGGTTATGTTGATGTGAGGAATGGAAATTCCTCACTCAAGCATTTTTTAATCTCAGAAGGCTAAGGTGAGATAGGAAAGAATGTTACCCTGGGTTTATAGCCTATGAAAAAATGTCAACCATTCCTCAAGAAATATATTCTTGGACCTGATGCTATTATAAAGTTGTGTGTTTCAACTAAAAAAATGTAAAATTGTTTATATGTAAATGAATAAAATAAAGAATACACACAACCTGAAAAATAGTAACACAAGTCTCAATTGAGAATAAACCAAATTTTATTAATAATAGTTCTTCTGAGTTATATCCAAAATGCCTCTTTTCAAAACCTTGTGAGGCTGAGGACCAATATCAGAATTATAAGTCTAAGATGGAATTTAACAATCATACAGAGAAAAATGGTGTTTGAAAGAAAATTACAAGACTGAAATGCACTATATCAACCAAGTCACAAGCTCATCAAGTCTTGACTCTATAAAATAATCTTAATCAAAACTAAAAATTAATTCAAAAATTCTAATAAAACTATAGAAACTTCCAAGAGAAATGCATGACCTTCTGAAGCATGTTAAATATCAATGTGGCTTAGTCCTTTCTTCTTTTCCACCTTTAGAATGATCCTGTTGTCAACAAGGGGATTTGGCTCTTTTAAGGAACTCCGAAAATGAAAGAACGAAATTCATAAATCTCAATATTGAAACAAGAACAAACCTTATCAGAAGTGTTTCTCTCTATTTCCTCATATCTTCCTTGTCCTTCTATTCTTCCTTTTATCCTCTAAAAGGTAGTTCTCCAAGTAGTTAAACTACTTTTAGTTATTTACGTTAAAAAGCTTTAAAGATAGTTCTGCAGTTAAATCCATTTTTAGTTATTTAAGTTAAATAGCTTTAGTTAAAATAAGACATGTAGTTTAATTGATAAGGATAATTAATAAATAATATAATAGCCAATATAATAAATAATATAATAATAAATAGGTGCCCCTCTATTATGCACCTTTTATTTCATAATCAATAATATCTCTTCTTTGTCGTTCCATCGTATGATTATCAAATAAAAATAAACATCATACAACAAACCATAACATGCATCTAAACACTCATGGCATAAATAATTTGTACTTCCCATAAATAAACATAATATTTTGAAGTTTCAAAATGAATACATGGTTCTCACAATTGGCCCCCAAAACAATATCATAGTCAAACATCGTAATAAACATAATCAAAATAGCCAATGGAATTTCTTTCAAAATTTCTTTCTTGATGAAGTCCTCATACTAAGAATTATTTTCTTCCAACTGGGCTACCTTTGGATGCATATCATTTAAACTTATCTTACCACTGTTTGTTAATTTTATATTGGAGTGAGCAGAGAAGACGCATTTGGCCACAGGAAGTAATAGGTTGCTTTATTTTTTCAATTTGAGAGCCATGGTGTAGTTTTATAATCCTTTGGAGGAGGAGGAGAAGGCATAGACTCATGTGTAGCAACAATGTGAACTAGTAGTATTGGTTAAACTGGAGGGAAATGAAAACATGCCTTAGTGACAACAATATGAACAAGGAGGGGTCAGGAGCGGAAGGTTGTGTAATAGGACATTGATGGGAATCAAAAGAAGGATTCTATGTATATTACCCCATCCATCACTATGAGGTTGTATGATCTAGGATATCCATGGCCACCTATATTCCAACTGTCACATATAGATGTCATATTATTACTGCTAATTTTCATCTTGGTAGTTTTTTCTATCTTTTCAACTTAAACTTCAAGTCGCTGAGGCTCCTAACAATGTTTTAGTCTACCCATAGTCACATCAGAGATGAAGTTAGAGTAAGTTACAACATAATGTGTAGTCCTTTGATGGAACTTTCCAATGGTCTATCATGTTCCTAAAAAAAAGATCATATATAGTAAAAGTTATGATGACCGGGAAGTTGATGTACCAACCACCAATGGGGCCCACGGGATCTGGTGTTCCATCTCCTAGGGTTAGGCTTTTGATGTATAGGGTTTTTGGCATTCATGCTTTTGATGTAAAAAGGCCTTTGAGCCTCATTAATCACATCTTCTTTGTGAATGAGTGTGCCTTCAAGACTTCTTCTCGTGAGTTAAGACGCCATCATCTAGCAAACTTGTTTCAGTCAGATTTTACAAATAAATATATTTATTTATTGAATATAAGGTAAGTTTTATTGCATCTTTGTTATTGTTCATTATCTTTGTGTTCATAATATAGATCTATATTAATTTATTTTATTTTTATATTTTGATATTTTGTCACCATTAGGAGATAAAGCCATCTGTGTGGTTTTGGGACCCTTATGTTGCTTGTGGTTGTGGCAAGGCTTGCTGACCACCAAGTTTCAAGTGCCCTGTTTGGATCAATTGTTGGAATTATTCAGATTAGACATCAAAGTGGTTAAAGAACCTTAATTTTGTATGCCCCTGTGATGCCAAAATACATTTGGCATTCTAACTCTTCTTCCTCTATTTCCTCCTATGATGCTACCTCTACCTAAGAAGCTCATCTATATCATCATATTCCAATTAGTACAAGTTTAAAATACAATAAGATAAATCATCTAACGACATTTTTCATCATGATTAGATTGGCTCTGAGAATAAAAAAAATCATGTAAAACAAATAGAATATGAAAGGGAAAAAATAAACAGGGACATACATACATCAATTCATCAACCACATCCATAGGCCACTTCTCTAAAAACATGCATAAGTATCATCACATAATAATTAACCTTTAAACCATGTATGCAACCAAACATTCTAGAAGTACTTCCAAGCTATATCACATCACTCATATATGTTGTAATCAAAATTACCAAACAATCATATGTTGGATTACACATCCATATTGTATTCTTTTCATATTCATTTATCTTAATCATATAGACATGATAAAAAATGAAACATGAATTTACATGATTGAGATTTGAGAGATATAGTTTATGTAAAGTGAAATTAATGAAGGAAATAATAGTTTATATAACAATCCAAATGTCATCAACCAAATATTACTTTCGCTACCTCAACTTAACTAATTCAAAACCAATCATTTAAAATTTGTTAGAAAATAATTATTACAACAAATCCATACCATTTTGTTTAAAACGTTCTCATCCATCAGATTGAATAAAATATTTTCTTAGTTATGTGGACAAGGGAGAGAAACATGAAAAATGAGTTTTATTTGACATGGAATACAAGGGAATAATTTATGTAAAATGAAACACATGAAGGAGATGTGTGATGTCCACATAACAACCCTTTAAAAAACAAAAAATCAATCATTATGTAATCATTCCTTATTGGCCTCAATTATTTCTAATCGATAATGTTGTTACATCATAAACATAAACTCAAAGAAAATATAAAGCATGAATAATAGGTTTATGATTATTTTCAGAACAAAGAGGCATGCATCAATCATATCATCATTATCATCAAAATTATATGCCAACCATTTCATACTGTGAACCAGTAACCAAATGGAATGAATTATACCAGTATTACATGCATGTGTAGAATGACAAAAAATGAAATTGAACCCATACAATTTTTCAACCCAAACAATAATGGGTCGAAAGAATGGGTTGAAAACGTAACTCGAAAGTCACCATATGTTCATATATGAAAGACCCATGTTCAAACTTGTGGTTGGGTTTTAGGCTTGCAACTCATGTTTTTAAAATGTCATCCAATACCTCAATCCCAATAAAAAAGAGTAACATTTATTCACAACCCGAATTTAGAATGTTGAAAGGGAAAGACTGTACACGATTTCAATTACCCAAATTTGAACTTTTAAAGATTTTTACTAGATTAGGGTCCAGACCCATCACCTCTTTTTCAATCAATAAATCCAGGAGTGAGGCAAAACATAGAACTATATGCAAACAATATTTCGTAAACCCACATCAATCACCATATATGGGTCTCAAATTCGCTAGTACCCACGTTGAAATACTACAAAAAATAAATCTTGTATCAAAAAAATGACTTGGGGGAAATCCAAGAGCATGCAAGCCATTCACACAAAGTGTATTCAATTATGGGTTCGTCTCTTTACAAAGGAAACTTCTTGTACTTGAAATGAAACCATGGATAACTCCAAATGCAAGAAGTAACATTTGGGTTCAACTCATACCAGAAAGAATTGGTGACTTTCATAACAAGATTTGGACATAAGTCAAACCATATAAAAACTCTGACTTTAACTTCATAAAAGGAACGAGTAGTTCCCAAAATGACTAGGGAAACTAACAAGAAAAAGAAAACTCGAGTTCGAGTTTCACATGCATGCAAAACAAGAGCTTCCCAAAATCCTTTTTTCTTTGCTAATTAATATGGAAAATGTGAATATGGAGGTTACAAATAGGGCTATAGCCATCTTTTTGTAAACACACATTTTTCTCAGTTTTCTTTCATGGAACAACATAGAAGGGAAAAATGAGCATTTGTGCACACAATCATGCAGTCATAGCAAAATCTAATTAGATTTTAAGACAAATGCATTGTATCAGATGTAAAATGAACTATGATTGTATACCTTGTATGGTGAAGATTTTTAAACCAATGATTGAGGACCAAGTTCGTTATGGAAACTACCAGCAGTGATGGCTTGGACCAACATAACTGAGAACTTGTTTCTTCACTTGCAACTGAAGAAAATGACCCAAAACCAAGGTAGCAAGGGAGTGTTAGTGTGCGAGATTGTGGAGTAAATGCCCACTTCTTGAAACCTTCAATGCATGGTTAGCTCAATGACGTCGCCAACCTAAGACTCTGTTACATTGCATGACAACTCAACAATCTATAACCCTCATAACATGTGAGTTTTCACCTCATATCAAATCCAATAAACCTCACTTCTGGTGCTCATTACGTCAAAATAACCATATCATGAATTATGTATCACATGGAATATCAATTTATTTGGTTGGCACTATATCATATGCATGATAGCTATCAAATGTTAAAAGTGGCTCATTGTCTACAACCAAATTCATGAACTGTATAACATGGTATTATCATAGGTTAATTGTAATGAACATCACTTCACATAGGTGTCACTTCAAGAGGATGCCTTAGTTATAAAACCAAAATTTTTAAAACTAAATTTAAATCGCCATTCTCCATAACTATGACATATACTCATATACCTTGTCATATGATTTCTTAACCATGTTTAATTCATAAATATCAACCCCTTTTTCAAAAGATACAATGTAATGCCTAAGCTTATAAAAATTATATTAATACTTTTGTAAAGTATTGAAAGTGTAATATATTTGTCAAGTGTGGTATTTGCTATGGAGCTTCAAAAAAACAAAAGTTTGTATTTGTAGTATGTTTTGGTAATACACTGATTTTCAGAATTGAAGATTAACTTTGTATTTGGTTTGGATAGGCAAGAGATTTCTCAAAGAGATCATCAAAACTACTATAGTAATAGTGTTCTTCCATCTTTTCATTGCAAGGAAATCATCAAGTATCATAAAATAAACTTCAAAACATTCGACATAATACAACATTGTTGAGTGGTGTATCATTTCAAACAAATATCATGCTTAGGAAAAGCTTAAAGACTAACACTTTTGCATTTTTCCTTGGGAACCCCACCTATTAGTTATGTAATAATTATAATCATAGGCTTCACAATACTTTGCGAGCGTTTTATTAATATGTGACGATATCTTGAGTCAACGGGTTCAAGTACTTATTAACTTTCATTGATGACTTCTCCAAACACAATTGGTTTTTTTTTCTTAAAACTTAAAGTGAATTTGTTGTCATGTTTTTGGTCTACAAAGCCCTTGTACAAAAACAATCTAGACATCAACTTCAGAAGTTAAGAACATATAATGGAGGCGAATACGTTAATGACAAATTTATTGTTAAATTTTTAATTAAAATAATGTACCAAGGCAAGTGTTTCTCTTCCCTAGGCTCCTAAGGGGGAGAAATTGCCGAAAGTGGGTCTTAGTTAAATTAATTTGTGAGATGCAAATTAAAAGATAACTTTATGATTAAAGTGAGGGTG
>SNQJ01S0234258.1:0-13979 GCA_010110895.2 Picea sitchensis
ACAGGATGTAGCGGCACTCTCAACTACAGAAGCTGAATACATGGCAGCCACTCATGCAAGCAAGGAAGCAGTATGGTTACAAAGATTGTGTTCAGGTATTGGGTTGGTACAACAAGCAGTGAGATTAGATTGTGACTGTCAAAGTGCAATATTCCTGGCAAAGAACCCAACTTATCAATTGAAGACAAAGCATATTAATGTTCAGTATCACTTTGTGAGAGACATGGTTGAGGAAAAGAAGGTGTGGCTGGAAAAGGTTGACACTTTGAAGAATGCTGCAGATTAATTGACAAAGTCTGTGAGCACAGAAAAGTTCTCTTGGTGTAGAGTAACAGTGGGCATTGTTGCCCTGGATTGTTGACTATATAATCCCCTGGACCCCTGGATGCAAAGAAAATAACAAGTGGGAGAATGTTGGGTATGTGTTATATTCTTTGCATGTGTGTGTGTGTGGGTGAATTAGATGTGACAACTGTGTCTGACGATCCCTTCACCTAGAGCTCTGTCATCTGCATCGGGCGCTTTCCTAGGGGGGTCCCAGGGGGGGGAAAATATTGGGCGGTTTTTGCTATTTTTAGTGGATTTTGCTATTTTTAGCTGATTTGTAAATTAATCCTGGATTAAGGGATTGGGGTTTTGGTATCTATGGAATAATTAAAAACATTGTATATATTGTATGGCGAATGGTGAAATTTGATATAATGAAAATAAGAAAGGTTTTCTCGGTTGAGGGTTTCCGGTAAAAATCTTTGTGTACTCTGTGTATGAGCCATTGATTAATTTATGTATTGCTTAAGAATCTATATGCATTGCTTTACTTCGTAGGTTTAAAACTTACATATAATGCTTTGAATACTTCCATCACTATACCTACCCAGAATCCATCCGGAGGATCTAATATTTTTGTCCCTCATGGGTATAATGTTGCTAGTCATTTTGTTCCTACACCTACCCAGGTTCTCTCTCGGGGCCTTACAATCCTCCTCCACCTTTGTCTGGAGGATCTAGTCATCCTGGCTCTAGTGGCTCCAATCTAGTTGGAGGCACCAGTCATTTTGTCTCTTCTGATTTTCAGATTCCTGTTGGAGGCCAACCTCAAGTTGGGGGGAAACCTCAATTTGGGGAGCAATCTTAGATTGGGGGAAAACCTCAACTTGGGGGGAAACCTCAAGTTGGAGGCCATAACCTAGTTTATGGAGAAAGTATACAGGCATTACAATATCGACCTTGGAACCTTCCTTTCCAAGGGAACCAACAACCATATGGTGGGCAAAATCCTCAAGTTAATTCTTTTGTGCCCCCTAATTTCGGACAACCGTATCCAGGTTCTTTGAATCCTACTTGGGGTCAAAATATTCTGTCTAATGTTCCTTTCCAAGGGAAAATACCTAATCAACCCAACAATGTTGGCTATTTGAATCAAAACCCTCTACAATCAAAACTGTTGGGACTTCCTAACTATCTACAAACTACTTATGGTCCTACTGGTATACCTATGGGACTATCTCCTCAAAACTACCAGTTTTCTCAAGTGAACAGACAGTTGCCTTTTCTTGCTAGTTTGGATTTACCAGATTTATATAGTATTTTGAATGACCCTATTTTTCATTCTCCTTATTGTCCCATCATATCGACTAAATTACCGTCTGACATTCCTAAGTTTGATGGTCGATCGGGAGAATACCCAAATAATCACGTCATGACATTTCATATTTGGTGTTCGTCCAACTCGTTAATGGATGACTCCATGACTCCATAATATTACAAATTTTCCAATGAAATCTCACAGGTTCAGAAGCCAAATGGTTTACTGAATTATCGTGAGGATTCTTTAATGACTTCAATACCCTAGCCATGGCTTTCTTAACACATTACCAGTTGCCTATTCGATATGATATAGGAACTGAAATTTTTAGTTCTTTTAAACAATCCTCTTCCACTCATATTTCTAATCATATCCATGAGTGGAGGAGGAGAATTCGTTGAGTGGTTTACCAAATTTCTCATTGGTCCTATTGCCCGTGATGTTTCCATGGGTGGTGTCATCACTGAAGAGAAGGATATTAGTCATGCTCAATATCTGGATCTCATTTATTCACAAACAAGCACACTCTATGACTTGATCCTTGATGCTCCTCGTCCATCCACAAATCCTATCCCAAAACATCCAGTAGCTTCTCATGTTGTTGATGGTCTGATTGTCACTTTTCATGTTGAGACTCAATCTACACAAGCCATTCATACCAATCCCAATTATACTACTTCTAATGTACCAAATACTCCTACTCCTACTCCTTCCCCTGGTAAAACTTCTGAATTTAATTAGGTTCAGTCTACACCTACAGGTAAGAATCGAAATAAAAAGAAAGGAAAGGGTAAGAATAAGGAGGAAAAAAATAATAATCAACAATCTGAGAAACCCAAAACATAGCCTGTTGATGACAAAGATAAGTGTAAACCTTTGTATACTTGCCTTGTTTGTGGTGATGATCATTATACAAAAGATTTTCCACGATGTGAAAAGGTTACTAAGTTCCTTCAAGGGACCAAGAAACCTCCTACACTCATCGTCTTGTCACAACCTTTTCCTTCTCAGCAGCAGGCCCAATTGGTCATTCATGACCAATCATCTCCTTCTACCACGTCTTATGTCCTTATGTGTACTAGTGACTCTAAGAAGAATGAAGTTGCAGTCACAACTCAAGCCAAAGATTATTCTTCTTCGAAAGAGAAAGTTGATGATTTACCACCTTCATTGGTTGAACCTTCTCCCCCAACTTCACCTCAAAATGGTCCTCTTCATCTTGAATGATTGAGACTAGATACAGTTCTTCTTCCTCCTCCCAAAGGAATTGTTTGAAAGTATTCATTTAATCCTCACGCACGTGCTTCCAAAAACTACAGTATTGTAGAAGACCTTGCACAATCACCCTTTGCGATGTCACCTCTCAAAGTCCTTCAAATTTGTCCTACTCAATGGAAGGCGTTGTTAAAGTCTATTGGTGGAGTTGACCCTATCGATACCAATTTGATAATATTTGACTTGGAATATCATATTCCAAGGATTCCTCCTCAATTAGAATTTCAGATCCAAGTTGTTATGGAAAATAAGACTATTTTTTGAACCGATATTGATGAAGGAACCTCGACTTGCATTATGTTCATTACTTGTTGGAAAGATATTGGCTCTCCTTCCCTTACCGAGTCAGACAATACTCTTAAGCCCTTTAATGGTACATGGTTTAAACCTTATGGTGGTCTTCCTTCATTATCTATTACGTTAGAAGGTAAAGAGGTTAACATTGAGGTTGAGATCTTCGATGCACCTCTCAATTATAACCTTATACTTGGTCGTAGTTGGATTGATTCCATGCATGCAGTTGTGTCTACTATTTTCTGTGTGTTATGCTTCCCACACTAAGGCAAAGTAATTATTGTTGATCAACTAGACTTATTTAATTCCAATTCGCATACTAGCAACGTAACTTTTATATCGAAAACACCCCTCGGTTATGATAATGTCGGAGTGGGTATTTTAAAAGATTCAACCTTGATGGGTACATTTCCTATTCCACCACCTGATATTCCTCCTCCCTTTGTCTCTTCGATTAACATGATATCGACCTTTTTTCATGAAACCCGTGAGTCTTATGACCCATGAATAGTACCTAACTCTGGTGACTATCTTCGTTACGATGACATAATGCCTTTTAGTTCGGTGGAATCATTTTATCAAGCTATTAAATCAACAACTCCTTCTCCCCCTTCTCTTGGTGATACATCTCCTGATATGTTTCACATGATATTTCCTACTGATGAGATGATCATGATGGTCATGTCTATGGAATATAATCCATGGTACGATGAGCATCATCGTTCTATTCTCTTCCTCAAATGTGAGACCATAGAGAGATACCAACGGATTTTGTCTCCATCAACCATTGTTATTTCTTCTGTTCCTAAGCCAACACATGATGTCTTGTATGAATGGAAATTGAGTAACATTTAACCTACCATTCCATTTGATATATCGATTAAACCCGAGGTCATGGAAAATGTTCATATCAGTGCCTCATGTTCTATTGATGAGGTTCGTACTTATAAAGCCCTTTTCCAAGAATTCCATGACGTTTTTTCCTGGAGTTATGAAAAAATGCCTGGTATTGATCCTGATATTGTTGTGCATGAGATTAAGACTTATCTAGATGCTAAACCTGTTCGGCAGAGACTTCACCTAGTACATCCATGTAAAGTTGTTGCTATTAATCTTGAAGTTGAAAAACTTCTTAAAGTTGGTTTTGTCTATCCTATGTCTTTGACCGATTGGGTATCCAATCTTGTTCTGGTAAAAAAGAAACAAGGAATGATCCACGTTTGTGTATATTATAGGGATATAAATAAAGCTTTTCCCAAAGAAAATTATCCAACCCCTTTTGTTGACCAGATTGTTGACGACTGTGCCAAGTGTGAAATATTATCCTTGATGGATGGCTTCTTCAGCTATAATCAAATCAATATTTAACTTGTGGATCAACATAAGATTTCTTTTACCTATCCTTGGGGAACTTTGCGTACTAGAAACTACCTTTTGGTCTAAAAAATGTTGGTGTGAATTTCAGCACACTATGTATTGTGTTTTTCATGACATTAATCACATTGTACAACCCTATCTAGACGATCTATCGACGCATTCTATGTGTCGTCAAGATCACCCGACACATATATGGGCCATTTTCCTACGCTGTCGTTATTATTGCATACGTTTGAATACACACAAATGTGTTTTTTGTGTGGAATCCAGACGACTTCTTGGTTTTATCATGTCTATACATGGGATTAGGATAGACCCCTTGAAGTTTGAGGCCATTTTCAATTTACCTACTCCTTCCATGCTACGCCAACTCCAAAGTTTTCAAGGGAAGGAAATTATTTTACGTCGATTCATTCCAAACTATTCTGAATTAATGAAAGGATTTACTTAGCTTCTCATGAAATATTATGATTTTGTATGGGATGATACTGCAAACAAAGCCTTTGAATCTTTGAAGCTCACCTTAACTCATACGCCACTATTGTTTCCACCTAACTATAGTCGATATTATTTCCTGTACTTAGTTGCTTCAGACTCTTCCATTGCTATGGTTTTAGTCCAAGAGGATGATTCACATGATGAACATGTTATATACTATTTGAGTTGGAGTCTCATGATCACTAAAACCAAATACTTACATGTGAGAAACTGGCCTTGGCAGTTGTTCAAGTTGTTCAACGTTTTCATAACTACATGCTATTACGCAGAACCATAGTCACTTCTGATTGCAACCCCATGAAACATATCCTTACTTGACAATTGTTTGGGGGCAAGTACTCTAAATGGATAGTTATTCTCTAGGAGTTTGATTTGGAGTTTGAACGTGCCAAGTTGAAGAAGTCTTTGGTTTTTTTCGAATTGATATGTGGCCTTCCCTCTACTGAAACAGAAACTGTGGCAGAGGATTCCTTACCTCACGAATCCCTCTTTCTGATCATTTCTGACGACATATGGTACAGAGATATTATCATATATCTCCAGACCCTAACTTGTTGGCCTGATCTTTCTAGTATAGATCGTCATCGTATACAATATCAAGCTCGTCAATACATCATCCTTGGTGATACCCTTTACTGATGTGGCATTGAATCCATATTTTGACAATGTCTCACCTATAATGAAGTTGAGAGAGATTTGAATGAGTATCACTCTGGAGCTTGTGGTGGTCATATGTCTGGGTATGCCACTACCCAAAACATCTTATGAGATGGTTATTTCTGGCCTTCATTGTTTAAGGATTACATTACTGCCATCCAGAAATGCCACACTTTCTAAACCTACAACAACAAGATCTGATCTCAACTTGCTTCTCTTCACCCTATATTTTTTGTTGGTACCTTCGATAAATGGGTTATTAACTTCATGACATGTAACCCTCACTTTGTCGGGGGGAATGGATACATTATTGTAGTTGTGGATTATTTCACTAAATGGGCCTAGGCGATGCCTACATTTGATAATACCGGAAAACCAGTAGCATTATTCATATTCAATCATATCATTACTAGATTTGGTGTCCCTCAATCCATCGTTACTGATCACGGCAATCATTTTCACAACTTCATGATGTCTGAACTTACTGACAATTTGGGTCTTCGACATGAAAACTCAACCCCCTATTATCCACAGGCCAATGGCCAGGTTGAAGAAATCAACAAAGTTCTCACTACTATGCTTCGACGAATGGTAGGAATTCATAAGTCAACTTGGTACATGATTTTTTTCTCATCATTGTGGGCCTACTAGGCATCCGTTAAGTCTTCCATGGGATTCACACCTTTCCAGTTAGTATATGGTATCAAATAAATTTTGTCGATTGAATGTGAAATCCCATATTTAAAGCTAGCTTTCGAACTTCTCCCTAACACCTCAGTTGAGGAGGAACATCTTTTGTATTTGATGCAATTATACGAGACCCGTTGTGATGTCGCCTTAGCTATTGAAACTCAGAAAAAATGTGTCAAAGATTAATATGACAAGCATGTCAAACCATGTGTTTTTTCTTAAGGTGCTCTAGTTCTTCTTTACAAGCAAGATCATGATTTTCTAGGGGCTGGGAAATTCGAGTCCATCTGCTGGGGTCCTTATATTGTGAAACGAGTGTTGGAGAAAGGGGCTTATGAGCTGGTCGATTATGATGGAATTCCTTTGAGTGAACCTATAAATGGTCTTTACTTGAAGAAGTACTATGCTTAAATCATCTGTGCATGAGTGTTGTGTATTTTTATGTATCATACTCTTGTGTTCTTTTTCATTTTTGGCTTCGCCCTTCAACTGCTTACCTTACATTGTGCTTGGTTTCTAGATTTCGGTGTCTTCACTAACCTACATTGGCTTCACTGATGGCGCTAGTCACACTACTCAAAGATTAACATCTGTTGCTTGGGCAATATATGCACCTACGAATGAATTGATCAGTCTACATGATGTTTTCCTTGGTCATGCAACTAACAATATCGTGAAATACAATGCAGTTATCGAGTTGTTAACTGACGTTGTTTCACTTGGAATTCATCATCTTATTGTATGACTTGATTCACAGTTGGTAGTCCTACAATTGAGTAACATTTATTCCATCCAGAGTCCTACTTTTCTAAGGGTATATTTATGAATTCGCCTCTTGGAAGGTCATTTTGATTACATTGAATATCAACACATTCCTAGATGTCTAAATATATTAACAGATGCATTGGCCAATTATGTGTTAGACAGAAATTTGAGACATTTATAAAATCCAATCAAAATTTTTAAATACAACAAGTAAGCCGGGAGAATCCTTATATTTATATAACAATAAAAGTTTACAAAAAGTGTTTTTTTTTCTGACAGTAATAGTTACTCTTGAACATGACACCCCCCTTCATCATTTTATTCGGGTTGGGAAATTCATTTGTCTCTCATTTGACCATCCAAAAGTTCACATGTTGGGTCCTCCTTGAGTGAATGATGCAAATACAATTGTCATGTCGTTCATATGTTCAATATAATTCCAACCTAAACAAGCCTTCTATCGAGTCGGCCATCTATAGTTATAAATTTTCTACCATGTCGGCCTTCCCTGTGTCAGTTTTGAACCTCTTCATACTATGATCTACCTCAAATATGTTACATATTCTGTGGAATTGATGGGGGATACATCACGGCCCTCCTGTGATGAGTCTTTTCCTATCCACTTCAACACATTATCCGAGAACAAGACTTAGAAATCATTTAGTACCTTAAAGCCTACATGCCTCAATGGCAGGTTTCTTTGCTTTCAACATTGGGTTCACATCATTGACCCTTGATTGAAATATTCCATCAAGTGTTCGACTTCAAATCATTTATTCACATTCATTGGATTGTACTAAGGTACCTTGGGAGTCATTTACATTAATGGTGATTTCCCTCTCACTTGTTAACGATTTTTGTTAATGACCAATAATCAAGTGGTTTCTACCATGTTCGACATAAACACATGTAATCACATGGTTAGATTCGTACTTAGAGATGATGGAAATGAAGACCCTGGATCTTATCATTTTGATCCAGGTTGCGATGGAGTATTCATGAATTTGTACTAACACATAGATCCACTGTGTATGTATTGTGGCTATGTCCAAATTTGAATCTTTTTGCAGCATAGATCCACATTGTATTCCTGATGGCTATGTCGAATCATGGTGACATGGATCCACAATGTATTTTTAGTGGCCATGACTTACTTGACACTTGTGATTAGAGTCACTTTTAGTATAATCATGGAAATGCCTACCTCATAATTGGTATGATATTATGCAAATGCTTGTTTTCTTGCAGGTTCTTGATCGATGTGCTCCTTGTTTTCGACACACACATTCTACAAAGTATTTCAGTTGTCATGAGTTCCAGCTTCATACTTTGGGGGGAATTCTATTACACATTATTTTGGTCACCTCAGTGATCACTTGACAACATGTGTTCATGTTCCCTAAAAAATATTAAAAGAGACTTTCTCCATGGGAAAAGTGATTTTATTTCCTCTACCAAAAACCATATGAAGGAAGGTCATCGCACCCTACTATATGCATGGGATGCGACAATGCCTGATCATCTCAATATTCACTATACATAGGTTGTGAAGTCATCGCATGTTGCTTGTTCATAGGGTGCGACGATGCTTAAAGAATGGGAAAATTCAAATTTCACGAATGTTCTAGAAGGGAATCTTCTAAAAGATGAGGTGGCCTCTGATCGGTTTGGATCTTAATCGCTTCTCTAATTTGGTGGGATCATCCTAATATCCTCATCCATATCTCTTTCAAATTATATAAGGAGGTATCTCTCATGGAAAATGCAAAGGTTGAATAGGCTAAGAATTGTATGGAGAGTTCTACTTCAGATTATGCTTGAGAGCTTTGCTTCAATTCTTCAAGTCAGATTGTAGATTTTCTTCATTCAAGGCATTGGAGAAAAGGTGTGTGTGTTGAAGAAAAGAGACATCGAAAGGGGACCTTGCAACATCAAGGAATGGGTTGTATTCTCCACTTTATATTCACTTAATACAGTAATGCATTTCTTCCCTATATAAGCATATTGTCTTCTATCGTATAATTCCTTGATCTTATACATAGACTTCATTAGAATACGTGTATCTTTGTTTTCCCTCTTTGTTGGTTTGTGGTTCTTAGATAGGCTTACTATTCTACAAAATCAAGGAAGGAGATACAAAGATGACACTAGTGAGGACAAGTGTCGTTTAAAAGGTATGTCACTTGTAACTCATTAAAATAGTTCATATGACAATGAAGTTTAAGGCGAAGTGTGCATTTTGTTCTATTTTGTTCTAGTTTTCAGTTGAATCTAGGGAGATATGTTTATGTCCACATTTATTGATTAATTTGATAACAATCCACTCGGATCAATTCTCCCTCATTAGGAAGAAATAGTTTCCATTGCGTTGAGTGCCCATGGGATATGGAAAACTGTTTGTTGAATTTGCATCTTGATTAGTTGCTTGCCTTGCTAGAGAAGTTGCATTGCTTAGCTTGTTGAAGGTTTTCATGAACCTATGGCTGGAAGGGTTGGAACTTTTTAAAAAATATAGATACATGAGACAATTGTGCAAAAGAAATCCTTTCACTTTGCTTCAATATTGTCGACCTACTTCCATTGGACAAAAGGTGCTTGGACTTATGATGCAGTGGTTGCGGTGTTTTTATGTTCACATTTTGAACAAACTATGAAGAAGTTGAATTTTGTAGTATGAGATACTACCTTGTGGCACTGTTAGGGTGGCATGGTAGTTGGAACTACATCTAGTATCCTATAGACATGATCCCCTAGAGTAACAATGAAACTATGGGGTCAAGACTCATAAATAGCATGGTGCTTCCCCATATATGGTTGTCCTAACAGAACATCATAGACATCCATTGGGATAACATCAAATAATACCTCATCCTTGAAGGGTTGGATGTCGTATAAAAAAAGTCTCTTTTGGCTGACATGGAGGTCTCGTCCCTGGGAAGCCACCCAATGTTGTATGGTTTAGGGTGTAGTTCTGTAGACAATCCCAATTGTTTGATGACCTCTACTGAGATGAGGTTCTTTTATCTTTCGCTATAAAAAATAAAATGCAGTGGGGTCCCCTTCACCCACATCTGTGAATGAAAAAGGCACTCCCCCTCTTTAGGATATGTTGGTTCTTATGGTTGAATTGTTGTGGTCGCGACAATAGAAGTGGGGTATCTATTGCTGATCTATCTTTTCCCATTATTTTCTGATTTAGATTTCGAACCAGAGTTCGACTCCTTGTCTTTGATCTCGACCACCAATGACCATTTTGAGCGACATTCATCAATGTTGTGTTAGGGGATTTTGTAAAAATCGCACCACTTTCTAGTCTCCTTCTTCATCTTTATGTTACCCTTCCTTTCATGTGGTTTGGAATGGTTTTCTAAAGGTTGTTTGTTAGGTCGTCTTTATCATGCTTTGGGTTTTGTGTATTTGCAGACCTGAAATCCTGTTTGTTCTGGTGCCTAAATTTATGCTAGATTTTGATAGCATATCAATAGAAATCTCCCAGTGATGAGATGTCTAGGAAATCCATTTTGGTTTGGATGTACTTATGCAAAGCCTCGCGGTATTTTAGAACTAGATGTCACTCGGAGTCTTTGATACCCAGCTTAGTGTGCAAGGTATGGAAATTATTTTTGAATTTTGACACTGTTTGGCCCCTCTCTTGCCCCAGTGTGGTCCATCTCATGTATTGGTCGTCATAGTTACCAATAGAGTAATATTGTTCCTTGACTGCATCCACAAAAAAATCTCAAGTGGGCTTGGCCCCATATATTCTAGACTCCTCTGTGGAACTTTTCTCCCAATAATTTTCCCACCAATGTTTGACATGGGGGAGATCCTCAAAGAGTGCGAAGGTGATATTTTTCCTATCGGAAAAATTGTGAATAGATAAATAACCTTCTAGCATATTTAACCATTTTTCTAGGGCATGTGCATCTATCTGACCTTCAAATACGAGAATATCAAGATTAACTTGCACCTTGAAAGGAGAGGTTCTTCCAAAGTGGTCATTTGATGAATACACATTGGTTGTTATGGGAAATCATTGAAAAATGTTGGAAAAAATATCCATCATTCATCCCTCTGTTACGTGAGAGATTGCTCAAGAAACAGTTTAATAGAATCATCTTCTCTGTCATTTTTATTTTATGCCACCATTGATGGTTTCTTGGGCATGTGAGAGTGATTTTACTCAAGAGATACAAGCTCGAGACCCAACTTTCTATACTCGGACCTCGTCGGGGACATGCACTACAAAAATGGTCAAGAGAAGCCTGCTCTGATACCATTGATCTGGATTATTTTCAGCATGAAGTAAGAGTGGATATATCACACAGAAATATATAGATATATTGCAATAGATCCAACAATATAATATATATATACCAGATATATAACAAGAGGCACATATATATAGTAATACACAATTTCTATTAATGAGTGAAATGTAGAGAACTGTAAAATTACAAAGTGAAAGACTTGCTAGAATGGTGGCAGCTTATCTCTGAGAAGATATGTGACGACTACTCACATTCGCAAGAATATTATTACAATGAGGCTATAAAGGAATTTTTAAAATAAATAAAAATCCAAAACCCTAACCCTGGAAGATGAAAATCCAACAATTTTGTGGACCCCGTTTTGGGTAGTTTGGTGTATCAAATTCTCGGGGGCGTAACTTTGGCATATGCTCTTTGTTTGGGGCGCACAATAGCTCATTGCAAAGGTATCATCAAGGATATTATTTTTTTTTATTAATCAAATCCTTTATATATTATTAAGGTGTTCGATACTGAAAAAAAAAAACTTCATTTAGGCCCTCAAAATGGCCCCGAAAGTTTAGGAACCAAAAAACTGCTAAAATTAGTAAATTTACAGAATATTGTTTTGAGCCAGTTGGAATAGGTGGGTAGCCATAGATATCCACCTAGATTAATACAAGACACAAAATAACCAATACATATTAGGTAAACTTAGATACAGTTCAAACATATTAATTTTTTGTATAATTTACAAAGAACTTGCATTTTTAACATATTAATTTTGTATAAAATTTACAAAGAACTTTCCTTTTTTTCCTTTCTGGATGTGTTATCTTTGTATCCATCAGAATTTTTGTTACTTTAACTATTGTCATACATTTTTAATCAATATACAACATGCGCCATTCAATATAGAATATATTAAATATATTTTATAAATAAATCACATAATTTTCACCCCAAAAAGTATCCTGGTGCAATGTATTAAAATTAAAGCACTGGTGTGTTACATGTTATCAAACACACTGCTATAAAAAAGATTCAAAATATCAGTAAATCAGAGTGATGCACAATATATTGTTAACATAACGAATGTGTTTAATGTTAAAAATGCACCGATAAAAAATATTTTAAAAAACATTAAATTACAACGATGTGATAAGTATCATTAACAACACTGCTCCAATTGAAAAAAACGAAAAAAAAAAAAAATATACACCATAAATAAATAAATTTACACATCCATGAATGAAGTTTTTTAATTATTTGTGGCATAGTCGGTGTGTTTTTATCTATAAGAGCACCGGTGCGTTATATTACATATGACACATCGATTACCCGGAACTATTTTTTTTTAAATGTGACAGGGTCGAGAGGGTTTGGATCTGATGCATCACACGTCAAACGCATTTTATATGGAAACATAAACCCATTAAATCTAAAAACCTAAAATGAAAAACTATAATTATGAAGTGATAGTGGGAGTTAAACCCTAAGTTGAAGTTTTTCAGTCACACAAACAAGAGAAGCAAGGGTTTAAGGTAAGTATGAAAATTTTTGTTTTTTTTTCTAAATCACAAAACCCTTCGATTTCTTATTTTATGAATAATTGTGTTGCTCCAAAAGGTTTTTGAATGAATTACCATACCCTTCCAATTATAATCTTTTGAATAAATCTTCTTTCAAAAGTATTGATCTACTGCTCCACAGTGCTCACATGTATGTCTCTCTTGCAAATTTGTACCCTGTAAATTTTAGAAAAATAATAAAATATTGAATAGTTTAATACCCGTGAAAGAAATTATGAAAATTGTTTTAAATGAATCACCATAGTTACCTTCAAATTATGATCTTCTGAATAAATCATGTTGTTCTAAAGTATTATGTTGCTCCACAGTGCTCTCCAGTATGGCTCTCTTGTAAATATTTCCACTATATATTTTGGTAAAATAATGAAATAGTGAATAGGTTTTTACTATTTAAATGACTTTATGAAATTATATTTTAAATCCCCACTCATTTTTCAATTGTAAAAAAACAAAGTGGCATTTTTTTTTTATCCAAAACTTCAGTGTGTTTATTACTTTAATGCATTGGTGTTGATATGTATATGATGCACCGGTGAGTTTTAAGGTTTTGGAGCACCAATATTGGATAATTATTATTTTTTTGAATTCATGGGACCGGTGCGATATCTATATAAACTCTCGATGCTTTACAATGTTATAGATTCATTTGTGTGTGTTTGTTGCAGTAATGCACCGTTATATTTTCAAATTTATCTGAAATTTTATTTTCACTCAAAATAATATATTCATGAAATCAAACATGAATAAAAAAACATACGAGTAATGACCGAATGCATTGTATTTCTCTATGACTTGATCAACAACCCAACTGTTGGGGCTTATCACTGGCATATTTTCTTTTAAATGATCAGAATAAGGAATGCTTCTACCATTCAACTGTCTAAATTCTTTCCTGCCACTATCCCATTTCCTCCTCTTTTGTTCATATAATGCAACCCACGACCATGTTGCCTCCGAATTGTAAATAATGAATTTATTGATGGCATCAATTTTTGA
>SNQJ01S0234259.1:0-13979 GCA_010110895.2 Picea sitchensis
TATACGTTCGAAGGCAATGCCTCTACGTGTTATTTTTCCAAACAACCCCACACCATTGTATCTTGGGATAAATTAGAGTCTTGTTTCCTCGAGAAATTCGAAGATGACAAAACTCATGAAGTCTTAGTCATGGAACTCTCCAGTTTAAAGATGAACCCTAAGGAAAAATTAAAATATTTTAATCAAAGGTTTCTCGCGTTAAAAAATCGAATCCCCATTGATTCAATGCATGCTGAAAATCTTATCGTCGCATACTACACCAAAACTCTACACCAGAATATAGCAATTTGGGTAAAAAGGTCTAAGAAGGCAACATTATTGGAAGCCTTCGAGGAGGCAAGCCAAATTGACAAAGACATTCTAATCCTAAAGGATAATATCAGTAATGAGGCAGATATTACCCCATCTTCCAAGAAGAAAATATAAATTATTCCTAGACCTCCCCAAACCAAAACTCAATCAGAAAGTTCAGATCTAGAAAGTTTACAAAAGGTCGTTCAGAAATTGTCAAATCAAGTCGTATATTTAAGGAGATCAGTTGAAGAATCTTCTTCAAGCAAATGATCTTACAAACCCCCTTTTAGAAAACCTTTTCCCACAAACCGGCCCAACTTAAATTCTAAAGGCCTTAATTTAGAAAGCCTACAATATGCTATACAGACAATCCTTGAAGCACATGATAACTTAGTTCCCCCTGAGATTTCTGAAGACATGGATGAACATGAAATAGTGGAAGAGGATGAACCCTCTCCCAACATCTTCGGGCATTTCTCAGACAGTATCTTTCAAGCCAATTTTGAAATAGTTCATCCTTACAATACTAGAAGAAAAACCCAGAATAAATCCTCTTCTGGAATTGGAACTAGTGCCCCCAAAAACAGTTTAAGAAGACTGAAACTAAACAGAATTCAGCAACCCCAAGTTTAGAATACAATTTGATTGAAGACCTTAAGAAACTTAGAGCTAATATTTTTGTTTGTGAACTATTGAAATTTCCTTTTCTTTTGCAAAAGATGCTTTAGAACATTGCAGAAAACAGAGAAAAAAACAATCCGAACAACACGAAACTACCAGAAATCTGCCCTAAAACATCTCAAAAGGTCCCTTCTAAAACTACACTAGAACTCTCGGATAAAAGAGACCTTGTTGTAAAAAGTGTAACAAATGTAGATAAAATAATCTCAGGGACTCGGACTAAAAACTAGCAAAGTTTTGCTGTCAATACTCATAAAAATGTCCCACCTTTTTTGTTGACCTTCAAAATTTTCAATAGGAATGTACATAATTGTATGGTAGATTCTGGCACATCATCAAATGTAATTCCTTGGTCTGTCTGCCAAAAAATCAATGCTAAAGTTCAACCTTCCATTCTGAAAATTATTCAACTTGATCGAACCAACGTTAAAGTGATAGGTGAATTGAAAGACGTCCTTATTAGGTTATCCTCTAATCCTAAAGTTCACCAAATTATTGATATCATTGTTGTTGACATCCCTGAATTATATGACTTATTCTTAAGCAGGGATTGGTCCGAACAGTTGCATGGCTACTTTGCAATAGACTGGTCCCATTTGTGGCTGCCAGAGAACAGAAAGCCTAACATAATCAAGATCAATCGTGAGCATTACCTCAAGCTCACCGTGACTGATTTAAATGATGCTAATGAACCATTTATTGTTTTCGCTAATTTACCCGAAATGTAGGGAATGAACACCTTTTTCGGTAACTTCATGGCGAAAACTTCTATCATTACTAACCCGGAATAGCAGTCGGAACTCATGAAATGCACGCAGTCTACATTTTTTCCTAATGTGTCACATACGACTGATGAGGGTCACATATGGTCTCTCTACTTCGATGGATCCAAATATAAAGAAGGAGCTCGTGCAGGATGTGTGATCATTGACCTAGCAGGTAGAAAAACTTTGATCGCTTGCCAATTAGAATTTGAATGTACAAACAACACGGTTGAATGCAAGGTACTCCTGCAAGGACTCAAAAAGGCACTAGATCTGAAAATACAGAATTTAATGGTATTCGGCAATTAGAAATGGTGGTCAGGCAGGTAAGAAATTTCATTCATTGCGTATCACCACAACTGAAAAGTTATCAAACTGAGGTATGGAATCTAATGCACAAATTTTCCGCATTTAACATTAAATCAATTCCAAGATTAAATAATTCTGAGGTGGACTTGTTATCTAATGTTGCTTCCAAAAATTCTCCCGCAGAAGGCCTTTCTCCGAACGCATTTTCAATTGAGTTGTTGTTCATACCATCAGTCCCAAACAACATAACTAACTGGAGAGTGTTCGATGATGATCAACAGATCATCGGTTTCCTGCACATGGAAGACACTTTTCTAGGTGTGGTTATTGATAAAGGCACCCATAATGAAGACCTCCACAATTTTACGGTAATATCGAATCCAAGGTCTCCCAAAACGACATCAGATCTGGTAAATTATATCCCAAAATCTATGGTAAGATTAGAAAAGTTTTATGATTTACATGACAAATTCAAAAAATCAGTAAATTGTAAAATGAATAGTTCTTCCTTGACCCATGAAAAGGTAAATCTAGGAACTAAAGATAATCCACAATGCATCAGTTTGGGAACGGCATGTTCCAAGCAAGAGAAATCAGCCTTTATAAAACTATTTAAAGAATTTAAGGACGTCTTTGCTTGGACATATGATGATCTAAAAACATTTGAACCTAACATTATACAACATACCATTCCCATGAAACCCTTGACTCAACCTTTTCAACAAAAGTTAAGAAAGATGCAACCAAAACTTGAACCAACAGTCAAGAAGGAACTAAACAAACTTTTGAATGCAAAGATAATTTTCCCAGTAAGGCATACATAGTGGGTTTCTAACCTTGTCCCTGTGAGGAAGAAAATTAGCGAAATTTGACTATGTGTCAACTTCTGAAACATAAACTGAGCATCTGACAAAGACAACTACCCTATCCCTCCGATGGAACAAATTCTCCAGCAGGTATCTAGTTCTGAAAGATTTTCGCTACTAGACGTTTTTTCAGGGTACAACCAAGTCCTCATGTCTCCTCCAGACCAGTTGAAAACCACTTTCCATACTCCATGGGGTACCTATTCTTATACAAAGATGCCCCTTGGAATTATAAACGTCGGTGCCACTTTTCAGAGAGCGATGGATATCGCTTTTCATGGTCTAATCAATCAATCTGTAGTGGTCTATCTCGATGATATCACAGTTTTCTCCAAGAATAAGGAGGATCATTTAGACCATCTAAGATCGGTTTTACAACGATGTCGTAAGTACGACATCTCTCTAAATCCTAAAAAATATGTCTTTGCAGTGGAACAAGGCAATTTTCTCAGATTCATAGTATCCAATGAAGGTATGATCATTGATCCCGAGAAGACTCAAGTCATTTCAAAACTTCCTCCCCCCTCTTCTAAAAAATCTATGCAATCCTTTCTAGGTCAGATAAATTTTGTCAGAAAGTTCATTCCGAGTTTCTTGGAAATGGTGAGGCCTTTACAAAAATTAATAAAAAAGGATGTGAAATACCATTGGGGACCTCAATAAAGTCAATCTTTTGACTCAATCAAAAAATCCATAGTAGAGGCTCCATCCCTAATAAGCCCAGACTTTTCATGACATTTAACTCTTTACATGTTTGCCTCTGATCGATCTTATGTCGTTGTGCTAACCCAAAAGAATGTTGAAAATAATGAGGTTCCCATTGCCTTTATGAACTTAGCCTTTAAGGGAGCAAAACTTAATTATCCAATTGTAGATCAGCAAGCTTATGTTGTTTTTAAAGTAGTAAAACATTTTCGATCGTATCTACTAAAATCTAGAACTAAAGCCATTATTCCTTACCCTGCTATCAGAAATTTGCTACTACAGAAAGAACTGGGCAAAAATCAGGCAAACTAGGTCACATCCTTACAAGAGTATCACCTTGAGATCACCCCGACGCAAATTGTTAGAGGCCAAGTTCTATGTAAATTAGTTGTTGATTCAGTTGAAAAATAGCAAAGTCAAACCGATATGTTAATTGAAGATCAAAGTCCAATCTACTGTGTACAAAATCCTACCAATTCTTGGTATGATGACATTAAGTTTTATCTAATACACGGTTCATCTCCTCATCACCTTGATCCAAAAAAGAGGAGAGAGTTGAGATTAAAGTTTGCACCTTACCACCTTGTGAATGGTATATTATTTCACAAAAATTTTGATGAAATCCTTATGCGTTGTCTAGCAAGAGATGAAGCTGATAAAGTCTTATCTGAGTTGCATGCAGGAGAAGTTGGTGGGCATTTCGGTGGAGACACTACTGCCCACAAAGTATTAAGGGCAGGGTATTATTGACCCATTCTTTTCAAAGATGCTCATACATTATGCCGCAAATGCGCAATCTGTCAAAAGGCTTCTAGAAGAGTACAAAAGGAAGCATTCCCACTGCAACCTGTCTTAGTAGATTCCCCTTTTTAGCAATGGGGTCTTGACATCATTGGCCCAATTAACCCCACCTCTTCACAACAACATAAATGCATCATTACAACAACAGACTATTTTACTAGGTGATTCGAGGCTGCACCATTAAAAGTGGTAAACATCAGTCGGGTAATATATTTCCTTAATTCAAACATCATTACTCGATTTGGTATTCCTGAATGCCTGGTTTTCGATAATGCCTCATATTTCTCATCCCTCGATACGAGTGTCTTTGCTTTAGAAAAAGGGATAAAACTGAAATATTCTACCAACTATTACCCCCAAGGAAATGGTTTAGCAGAATCGACAAACAAAAACCTCATAAAGATTATCAAGAGAACAGTCTATGAAAACCACAAAAACTGGCACAACGCACTCTTCAATGCAATTTGGGATGATAGGGTGACCCCGAAAACCTCTATTGGTAAGTCCCCCTTTTTTCTTGTTTACGGAAGGGAAACAATTCTTCCTCCTCACATTCTTCTTCCTTCTCTTCAACTATCCCAGAAAGTTCAGGAAGAAGATTGCCCTCCCTTGGAAAGTCAGATTAATGATTTGTTGAAGTTAGAAGAGGTAAGAGCTCAAGTGAAACAAAAACTGGATCAGCATCAACATATTGTCAAAAGTTGGTTTGATTCAAGTTATTCCTCGGACAGGAATTTTGAGGTAGGTGATTGTGTCCTCAAGTGGGATAAACCTCATGAGGGGAAAGGCGAACATACAAAATTCCAAAACCTGTGGTTGGGACCTTTCTTAATCGTCGAAAAACTAGGTCCTTGTTCTTTTCGCTTGCAGAATTTAGAGGGACAGCCAAACACCTTTCTTGTGAATGGCCAAGCTCTCAAAAGGTATTTCACATAAAAAATCCTAGATACACCTTTTGTACATAACCTTTTCTATTTTGGTTTGTTTTGGTTTTCCTTTTCATTTTTCTTTCTTTTATTAATTTTTGTTTTGGCTTTCTGAGTTAAACATGCATGTATTACAGTCTAGTTCAAAAGGAAGAACATAATGCTTCATCTTTAAACAACTGTCAAGGATTGTCGGAGCATCGACTGCTGTATTTTCTTAAGAAAAACGTAGACTGGTTAGAGATGGTTTTTGTCGAGAATTGATTTTTGGTTTCAATTTTTCATTTGAGAGCAAACATGATTATCATTAAAATCTCTTTACGTTGTCCCTGATTTTAAGAAAGAAACTCAAGGATGCCTTCCTATCCTCGAAAAAATTAGTTTCATCAGTGAACTATTTTCAGACCATGATGAAGGTTATCAAGAAAAAATTAAAAGAATCGAAAAATTACAAATGTTCCATAGACTGAAATTTTCAACATCACCCCACTCTTCTGGATATCTATAAATTATATCAATAATTTTCCCGAGAGTTGTGGGAAGTGTTTGCAAACCCGCTGGGATACTAAACAGGTCTTCTAATAGTGGGTAAATGCATGCATGGTGCCAAGAAAACTTTGTCGGGGTATTGAACAGGCCCTCTGGCAGTGAAGCGATGTCAGGTTAGAGAAAATTCTTAGGTAAAAATAAAGTATTTTTTATCATAAGCATCCTTCATTCTGATTTGAATTTTCTTGGACTGGATAGAGGTGTCAGAGTGGTTTAATTGACATCCCTACCGAGGCTATGGACGCATGCTAGCAGCAGTGGCCCTGTCAACAGCATTGGAGCCAATAACTTAAACATTGTGGTTTTCATTTGTGAAGTCTGTCACCAAATTTCATTTTTTAACAAAAGATATCTTAAGTTGGACCACGTAATGATTATCAAATATGCTCAAATGTATTTCAGTTGTTCTTTGATTTGAAATCATTCAAACATTTCTAACCTGAACTCGTCAATGATATACAGATAACTGCTTCTCCCAGTAAGTCGCCATTGTTGGCAGCCCCACATATTTTCAACTTGTTTAAGCATTTAGCTGCCTACCTAGGGGTCATACGATTATTGTTCTTCATAAGCAATTTTTGAAACTATAATTGTGATCTTTTGGTTATTCCTAGTATTTTCATTTTCATGCTTCATTCATGACTAAAAGCATGAACGAAGATTTTATCTCTTTATCTAAAGCTTATGAAAGGTGGATGGCTCTACAGTTTTTGTTAATAAAGATTCTTTCCTGCTATGAAATTCATCTTCTTTATTGACTCTTCAAATGTGAAACATGATTTGGGTTGTTATTTGAAACACCAATGATCTATTTGATTTAAACCATGATATATATTTTTTGTGGCTCCTGGTCATGCCTATACTTGTCATTACATTTTGGTTTATAAATTTTTCCCTCTCCTAAACTTTAGAATCCAAACCCACCTTGTTGCGCAATGATAAATTTAATGCACCTGGTCGTCGCATGTACCCTGTGGGAGGTGGAAGTTCGAGAATGATAAGCCCATCACCTTGAGCTAAGTCTCAGGTTTTGCATGTACTCCTAGTATTCATTTCACGAAACACCTTTCATTTGGTATTGAAGAACCTTTGTTCATACGCGCTAGGGTATTGATGAGTTTTGGGTCTGAAATGTCGCTCTGGTCTTCTCCTAGAAACCCTCCCTACTCACTGTGTTTTATTGTCTGCCTTTTGTATCCCCATGGCCCTGGTCATCAGGATTGAACCCAATGGCTCTCAGACCCTACTCCTATGTGATGATGCAAGGGAGGATCTTGAGGATCAAGGGTGGCTTGTTTTTCTTGACATATTCCAGGGTTTTAACTTGCGAACTGCTCAGAAATTTTCCCTTTCTTTTGATGGATGTCGAGCCAAGGTAGGAGACATTCAGGTCGAGGTAACAGAGGAATTTTTAGGTCAAGAAACATGTCTTCCTTTGATCAGGTAGAAGTGGTTCAAAAATTCCAAGGTCAAGGAGGTTCTATGGAGCCTCTTCTTCACATCTCGAAAAATCAACTGTTGTGATAAAGGTATGCATGTGTCCTTATTAAAAACCCGATGGCATGGTTTGCTAGCAGTATTGAAACAATTCGTAACGTGTGAAGGCCGTTTTGGTTTCATTTTTCTATATCACATACGTTTGCTGATGAATTTCATCGGGTTTCAATTAAATATGCCCTATTACCTGTGGAGAAGCATGTATAAAATGGCAAAGAGGTATAAGAGACAACGATTGGATTCAAGCCTATTCCACCACGGCTTGATAAAGATACTGTTGGTACATCAATTGAAGTTACAAAATGATGACTGGAACGCCTTTCTAACCCAGAATGGTTTCATGAACTCCAATGTTGTAGAGGTTGACAAACACGTGATAGGGGAAACCATGGTCCCTTCCAGAGTAGTTCCTTCATCTACACAGGCTTGTGTTATGACCACCTTCAGTAACCCTATACCTGACCCAAAAGTTGCTAAGCAGAGCCATGAAGAACACGTCCATCCTAAGGCGTCTTCTAAGAACGCAAACAGACCTATGTGCAAACCATCTAAAGGTGATATCGATTTAGGTTTTAAAAATAAAAGGGAAGGTAGGTTGATCTCAAGGAAACTATGAAATAAACCAAATGCGCATGTGAGCTCGATCCAAATGATCGAGATCCATGAGAGATCAGATTCGGAGATTGATAAATTCTTGGCCGAAGAAGACCCTCCTTCCTTAAAAACAGGTCTCGACCATGGTTACAATTTCGTGGATAATTTGCCACCCTGCCTGAAGCACAGCCAAGGATTTCCAGGTATCAAATTTGATAAGAAACACATTGGCAATAGTGGAGATGTTTGGGCACACGACCATGGGTATTCTCAAATGGCTGTCACAGATTCACAATGTGAAATTTGTTTGTTCTGGATTGATAAGTATTATACAGACATACCCATTTTACAATCGCAAACCAAAACCCTCACTAATCAGGTCAACTCACTAATGAATGAAAATCATAGGCTAAAGCCCATTGTTCAAAGACAAGGAAAACGATTGAAAACAATGGGGAACATAATAGTTAAAAATGTCGAGAGCGTAACAACAGTGGTCAATTCTGAGATCCTATAAATCGAATTGATTTTTCAGTTAAAGGTAAAGATTTGTTTTTATCTTAAATTGTGATTCATAGAATAAATTAGATTTCGTTTCTAAAATAAGACTAGCTACAGAATCATGAGATTTTGTAGCCAGTCTATTCTTATTCAAAATTTGGAAAATATGGGTTAAATGTATATCTGAATTTCTTTATTTCATCTTTTTCTTTCAGGATATCTGGCAGTCTATGGTGACCAAATGATATGAAGCATTTTTAGGTTTATTAGCCATATCCATGGCTCATTTTTGTAAACAGGAACAAACTCTTTTAGTTTTTAGAGATTTAGTGTGATTTTGAGTGGTTATATTCCTTTCTATTTTGTAATCAAGAGATCATTGTGGAGATACGATCTTATCCCACAAGATAAGACAGTTGACTTTTACAAACCCTTTAAAAACTCGTATTTTTTGTAATCAAGGCATCTTGGCCTAGGGCTGAAGGTGGACAATTTATTCACGAATTTGGACAGAACATATATTTACATTTCAGCTTTAGCTCTTTGTAAATGTTGTTTTCGTTTATGGTTTTTTTATCCTAATTAATTAATAGTTGTTTATAGCTTTTGTCTTCGCAATTTATTATGACATTGGGAAAATTTCTTTAAAATGTCGTCCACATTTTGATGCTTCAGATATTAAAAATAGTGATTATCCATTCAATCCAAATGATAATATTTTTCTTTAGTTTTGTTGTATGATTAAAAGCATGTTGTTACAGTTATATTTCTCTTGAATGTAATTTCTTGCAATCATAAATATCACAGTGATTATTTCCATCTCATCGTTCTGTCAATAGAATTCAACAGTCAATATATTGTTTTGCATTTATTCCGAACAGTTCAAGGTTCATTGTAGGTTTATCTTTTGGACAAGTTGGCTAGACATTCTATAATCATACAGATGTTGGATGCATTAATAGGTTAGTTTTATTCTTTTTGTCATTTGTTTGTTTTCAAAACTCTAATATATGGTATGGATTTGACCATCCACATACTCCTGTTTCATAGAATATTTTACTAATTTTTAAAGAGAAAACAAAAAATAGCTTACGTGCTTTCTTTATCTTCTTTTGTTAAAGCATCAATCTTCACATAGATTTTCGTGAGTTTAGATTAAAACTCTCAACTTGTATATCATGCACATAAATAAGATAGGTAGATTTGTTGTTTAAATACTATCTACAATAGTCATATATATTTATGTACATATACATATTAAGTGGTTATTTAACAATTAGCTCTTTTATTTCTTTTATTCGTTTCTTCTAGGACACTTAGATTGGCCAACGGAGCCATTAAACCCATCAGAATGAGTTATACCAAATGGCTTGGGTTATTTAGACAACCCCGGACTGGACTCGTTCTTCCAATTAAAAGACGGTCATTTTCGTCTGTCAATAGTGTCCCAACCTCATATGCCATAACTCACATATGTTGTCATTCTTATGTACTAATTCCTAAACAATATTACCCTGCAACCTCCATGAGGTGCCCTTTCTAACCCCAACTACCACTATGTTGTCTAGGAAATCTTTCTCTGAACATATAAGTGTCTCCCCTTTCTGAAAAGTGATGGAAAACCCCATTTCCTCCATAGCTAAGATTGAAAGAAATTTTTTCTTCAAAAATTGTACATAAAGCACATCATGGGAATCTAGCGAAACTCTTGACTCAAAATGGAAAGTAATTTTTCTCTATCCCTTCACTACAAACCTGACATCATCACCAAGATCCACGTGGACCTTTGATTCCTTCTCCATCATATTGTTAAATATATCACATGTTTTTTTCATATGACGAGATTCACTATTATCCAAGAACTAAGGACTCCTCAATGTTGTTCTAATAGAAAGGAAACAAATCATTGAGTAAACCTTCTCAAACTTTGTTGTAAACTCATCAAGTTGTGTCTATTTTGATTCTTTCGTCTGCATCTTTTCATTACCCTTCTTCTTCTTCTTCGGACACTGAGATGCACAATGCCCATTCTTTTGACATGAAAATCACTTGATTTTACTCAATTCCTTTGTCTTCCCTGGTTGTGATTATCCTTCATAACTATTACCCTTATTACTATAACTCTTTCCTTTTCCCTTCCTTGTATTACTGACAAGGGACAAGTTCTCTTCACTACCTCCCTACTTGTTTCGTTTAAATGCTTCTTGAGTCTCTTCCTAGATGCAATCATCCCAAAGTCTATGTCAAATTGGGAGATTATACCAAGCACAAAATCCTTTGAAAACTGGTTCCCATGACTTGGGAATACCATTCAATGCCACATTCATGAGCTATGTATCCTCTATTTTTTCCCCTATGGCTACAATTGTATCACATACGTGTGTGATCCTCATGAGATAGCTAGTAACATTATTTGATCTAGACATTTGAACGGATCTAAGTTTATTCCTTAAGATCATCTTCATATGCATGTTCTTTCTTTGGAATAAACTTACCAAGGCATGAAACATATATTTGGACATCATCTTCTCATTTAGGTGAGGAATCATATGATCCTTCACCGACTCTAAGAGNACGGATCTAAGTTTATTCCTTAAGATCATCTTCATATGCATGTTCTTTCTTTGGAATAAACTTACCAAGGCATGAAACATATATTTGGACATCATCTTCTCATTTAGGTGAGGAATCATATGATCCTTCACCGACTCTAAGAGAACCCTCTCTACTTTGATATCCCTCTTTTTTTTATCATCTAAATATGTCAAATGTATCAGTGGAGTAACTTCTTTATCCACTAACTCCCAAAGGTCATACTCCTTCAATTCCATAGTAACTATTTCTTTCCAAGATAGGAAGTTGGTTTCTCAATCCAATCTATCTTTAACCCTCAATGGTGTTACTTCCATCCCTAAGACCTGATGAACCACCCTAGAAATAACCTGCTATTGGAAAACTGCCCCTATATTGATATGGCTTCCCTTGAGAGCATGTCCTCTGATACCATGTTGAAATTATTACTCCAACACCTAGGTACTTTTTTATCTAGTGATTTATTTACTGCAATCAGATTAGCAACTCGCAAAACAATAATACATTACTAAAATATTCAACTCGATATCATGCATCATAAGCATAAAATAGGAAACCAAATCAAGCACACATGAACACCAATATTTTTGGGTAGATACCCTTGAAAAAAACATGGAGAGAAAACCAGTGCTAAGAATGTTTTTATTATGCTAAAATCAGGGCTCTCGTAACAAGAATAATACCCTATTGAGAGAAATACAACTGAAAACTAAACTGGAAATGTTTGACCTGTTGTACAACTAGTTATTTCATGCTTTCAAGGTATCTGTGACTTTCCCTTCTATGAACCACAAATAGATGTGGCTGTCTCGACTATGACCCATAGATGTG
Source organism: Picea sitchensis (assembly GCA_010110895.2). NCBI lineage: Eukaryota > Viridiplantae > Streptophyta > Pinopsida > Pinales > Pinaceae > Picea > Picea sitchensis. The sequence goes on from SNQJ01S0234259.1 coordinate 11,911, forward strand.
TAAATAAAAACTGTATGGAAATATTTGTACGATCCAATGCTATCATGTGGCTTCCTTTGATCGAAACCCACCTTTGTATGCCTCGGTTCTCTCTTCTCCTTGACCTGTATGATTGCTAGATGAAATTCCTTGTTCACCTATTCAATATCTTGAACCACGGTCCTTCATGATCTAATACTCTGTGTGTTGAATCTCTTAACACAACTCCTGTCAGGTGTATTTCTCCTTCACCCTATCCTTTCTTTTATAATCGTGAGTTACAATATATTTCTAATCTCACTCAAGATTTAGATTGCATGCAAAGAATGCATGTTGTTTTTACATGTTAAGTACTTTTAGTACTTTCCTCAAATAACTCAATTAACTAATTACATAATTAATTAATAAAAGCAATTTACTTTAGTAATTCCTTTAACTCAAGTAAATTCAAGAGTAGAAGGATTTGGACGATTTCCACACGTCTAGAGACATACACCTGTGTGGAAATACATGCTTGATGCTACCACTAACATCAACACACCCTTATGAATCAATGGTCCCCATTGCATCAATTTCATGCCTCAAATGGGGAAATTTCTATCGAATTTGATTCTTGGTGAGCCACTTTCCCTAGTGAAGAAACTTCCCTGGTTTGACAAATTGATAGAGTTTGATGTTTATAGTCAGGATTTCATTTTGTAGGGACCAAGTTCTTGTCCATGTATAAGGTGTCCGGGAGAGGTGGAAAATATGATCAAAACAATTCCGCATTAAATAGGATGTGCAATCCAAGGAAAGGGGGAATAATTAATTCAAAATCATTCTCACCCATAGCCTTGGTGATGTTGTAAGGACCATATCATAGTGTGATGAGATTATGATGAGGTCCTGTGAGGCACTCTTTCTATAATGAAACCATAACTTATCTCCCACCTAAAACTTGTGTGGTACTCAATGCTAATTGTGGCACTACTTGTACTTGGTGCTGGATTTGTACAGAATATCATGAAATTGTTGTTTGATGTGATGGATTCGTTCAAAAAATGTTTATGCTCGATCCTCCCCAATATGAGCATGGGAGGAATCCTCTTGTGCAGTTGCAATGGGCTGAGATATGTCAATGGGGGCCAATGGTAGGAACCCAAGCACACCTGAAAAGGGTTGTGGCTAATAGAGTTGTTGAGGGATATATTGTAGCCATATTGAACATAAGGAAGTCTTTCATCATATATGCATGGATGTTTGGAATTGTACATCCCTAGTCTTAAAGTTTGGTGTACCTTGGGAAGTGGTCCCCTTGTGGTTGTGAGTATTTAACCACAAGAGGGAAATATTTTTTATTATGTACCTTGTAATTTATGTCTAATTCCACATTGACTTCACTTAATTCAAAAAGGTGGAATTTTTCACTTAAGGAATAAGTGACAATTAATATTTCAATTTGTGGGTGAATTGAGGGACATAAAGTGAACTCAGGAAACTTAACCCAAAGTGAGTTTCTAAGTGATATTATTTTGGGATGATCTCATCCATTGATTAGATGTGGCTTGGAGTGATCTGGGCCATTCATCTTTAGGTTTCCTTATGGATGGTTCTAGACGGGCGCATAAGATAATGAGAGGCTCATTCACTCATTTCTTCACTTGGAGAGTTTGAGAGGGAGAATTGACAAAGGAATGGAGGAATTGCATGAGGGAATCTTGGGAACCTACTTTTATGGATGGCTCATGGAGGCTTTGGCCCTTATTATTTTTTTGTGAGTGTTCTTTCTTTGAGGAAGCCACACTCTTGGAGGAGGGCGTAGGATTAACATGCACTAGCATTACCTGAGCTATTACATATCTGAAATATTCAGTGTGGAGGTATCATACAACAACTTGTTTGTATGCAAGGGCTTCTTCATTGGTCAAGGGAGGATCATGGGCACTTTGGATCAATGAGATAGGAAAGAAAGGGAGAGGGCACACTTACTTCGGATAATTCTTCTTGGAACCTTCTAGCAAGGCTTTGGAGGAGCTTGCTACTTGTACAGGTTCCATTGTATTTGATTACTTTTTATATCACATTCTTTAGACATCACTTATATACAC